>JASDQU010436030.1:97427-111830 GCA_032191745.1 Picea mariana
CTTGGGTGAGTTTTCTAAAATCGAATTTCCCTCTTACTCACCATGTTCCCATCTCAACCAACCAAGTCAAAGAAGAAGACAACCCTTGGATAAAGAAAATAATAAAAGACACTTAACTCTCATAAATTGAGACACTAGATATACTAGGAATGTTGTTGTAGATGAGAGAATGTCTTGTAGAAGTTTCACCCATATGCATGAAGTGAGTTGGAGTAGATTTGGATTTTCGTCTCTAAGTAAGTCATACTTGTGCTTGAGGAGTGAGGTGCACTAGTGGAGAGAATATTCTCTCTAGTTAAAATTTTCAACTCATTAAATGAAGATAACTCAACGATGACTAATCACTAGTGAAACAATCAACTACAATGTAAAAATAGATGCTCCTAAAAAATAAGGAACCCTAATTTTCAAGAGATGAAGAAAATATTGTGGAGAACAAGCTCAAATAAACTAAGACTAACACAATTGGGATTAGGTGCCTTATTCATTTTAAAGTATTTTAAAACATGTGGTGACTCATTTCCATCCATCAAAGACATTAAATTCTCATTTTGTTCCTCCAAGACTATTCAATGAAATAAAGTTTAAAGTGCTAAGATATCTCCTATAATTGAACCTATGAGGTTTAGCATATACTTAACCTTATAATGAGAAATACAAACACTATAGGTCTCATTAAAAGACTTCTATTTTCCAAGGAAAGTCTCATGGAGAAATCTAATGGATGCTTCCCCACTTTCATGGATGGAATCCCTAGGAAACCCATCATCATTGACTAGTGCACCTCACCCAGGTGGATTTGAATTGGGCATCTTCTAAAACAGATTTATCCAAATTCCCAACAACATTGAAAACAATTGGTTGAGATAACCCCTTGGGATTATCTCATTTAAATACTCACATACATGTCCTCAATTGTTCCTTATGGGATATATTGTGTTCTAATATTTTTGAACTTAGTCATAACAAACAACTAATTTTTCATTTTCATCCCCCTCATGAAGCCATATAGACCTACCCTTCATTCTCCATTTAATTACTCCCACTTAAGAAGTTTATCTTTTATTCCTCAATTGTTGCATCTCTTGGAGTTACACCTTATAAAGGTCTATCCCCTTTCTAATGACCAAAAGAGATTCTAATTGGATTTAAATTATTGTAATTGATTCTCAGCTTCCAACAAGTTTAGTTTAACCGTCTCATTGATTGTTTTCTTGATGTGTTGTACATTATTTTGAAATTTTACCATGACAAGTTCCCCTAAGATGAGTTAGAATATTTTGATGCCACCTACACCATATCCTTAAATTCTTCATATTCCAAGAAAATGGGGTTAAAGGTTAAATTTGAGAGGGAATGGGATTCAAATCCGATTGGGTCCCTTGGGGTTACTATCCACTATTTTAGTTGGTGATTGAGTCGAGTTCCATTTCAATATTTTGAGGAAGAGGGAGAGATCCTACATATAATCCCTAAATTCTTTAGGGCACAATTCTGAATCCACAACTCATGAATAGATCATATATGGCTCATCAACAGTCAACTCATTCAAAAAAAACATGTCACAAAGTGGGATTTGAGCATGAGTAGAGAGGGTAATAATTTTTCCTCACAACCACTTGAGCTACACCCAATTGACAAATAAATTATAAAAATCCTAATTTCAACAATATACACTTCATTTGATTTAGGTGGATATCGATGGCCACTTACCTCTTCCACTGACTCATCACGGTTCTCCATCTTGACCAATCATGGTTCTCCATCTTGGTCATTTTTGTTATGATTTTAGGGTCCTAAACTTCTAAGGCTGTTTTGAGGCCCTGAACGATGTTTTTTGGACATTTGGGGGATAGGGGTAGCCATGGCCTTCCTTGGCCTCGCCAAAAAATCCACTTCTCAATTATATATTTCCAATGAGATACTATGTGCCCCAAACAAATATTGTATGCAAAAGTTGCACCCCCGAGAAGTTGGCGTATCAACTAACCACCTTAGGGCCCACAAATATTTTGTTGCTTCACCTCCTAGGGTTATGGTTTTAGATTTTTAGGTTTCTTTCTTTATGTTAAAAGACCATTCTTTTGATATCTTGTGATATCTTTTCGATAAATGAATGTAGTCGACATATCTTTCTCTTCAGAGATAAACTACCACCATTCTAGCCAGTTTGTGTTCTACAATATTCTACTATTTTATTCATTAGTAGAAGTTGGGTTTCATTGCATTTATGTGTTCTCTGTGATAGATTTGTTTGTATCTCATTTCGTTCTCAATATAATCTAGATTAGTGGTATCAGAGAAATCTACTCCTTGTTATTTCTTGGTGCAAGTCCATGATGAGGTTAGGGTATAGAGAGTTGGGTCTCGAGCTAGTTTCACTTGGGGGAGGATGCTCTCACTGGCCCGAACAACCTCCCATGGTGGAAGAAAAGAGAGATGTTAGAGTAAGATATACTTTCAAAATGTTTCTCGAGGAAGTTCTCATGCGATAACATAGTGATATGATGGAAAAATTCGCCCATATCCTTCGATGAATTTTGATTGTAGGTGAGACACCTTCAACACGTATCCATTTCGGAGGTGTGATACCCTTCAAGGTAAAAGTTAAATCTAATATCCTTTGATTTGAAGGCCAGATAGATGCAGATGCTTTGGAGAAATGGTTGAATCTGTTAGAAGGGTATTACTCTGTTCATTTTTTTTTCGACATTGAAAAGATTATCTTCACTCTCCTTAAATGCCCCCCGATGTTAAATATTAGTGGGAATGTTACTAGGAGAGACATAATGAAGAAGAGTGTATGAAATTTGGGACAAGACCCACTTGGGAAGTCTTTGTTGATTCCCTCAAGGAGGAGTTCTAAATTGTTGGAAACTATGATGAACAATACACGAGATGGTTGACTCTGCATCAGGAAAGAGACCAGATGGTGTCGAAGTACACTAACATATTCCATACCTTACACTCAAAGTTGGGTATTAGATACTCTGAGAAAATACTGGTTCTGAAGTAATACAGTGGCATACATAGGTAGATCCAAACAAATATGGATTTCTTGGAAATATCCTCACTTGGAGTTGCTTCTCAATATGCTGTCAAAATCAAGCAGAAATTAAAGTAGTGAAATAAGTGAGAGTTTGGGTCTACAAATTCAGAACTATAGAAGCATGTAAAAGGTGGCCCTAACTCATAAAACAAGGTACGAAGCAATGAAGTCCAACCTCAATACTGCTAGTCCAAGCCACATGCAAAGAAGGGTAACAAGAAGATGAAGAAGGACATTGGAAAATGGAGTGAGTTCCACAAAATCCCCCGACACAACGCTAATGAATGTCGCTCAAAACAATCATTGTTGGTTGAGCTTAAAGAAAAAGAGTCGGACCCCCACTTGGACTCTAATTTGGATCACAATAAGGGAAAGTGGATCATCGATGTGGAACCTAGTGCTACCATCGCAACCACAAAGATCCAAACTGACGAGTGAGAGGAGCATGAGGAAGAGGAGTACCTCTTCCATTCATAGAAGTAGGTGAAGGGAACTCCACTGCATTTCATTGTTGAAAGTGGGAGCCAGAGGAAGTTGATCTCGGTTGAGGTCATCAAGATATTTAATATTCCAACGATTCCACACCCCCAACCATACACCATCGATTGGTTGAGCCAAGGACGAGACCTTCACATCAACTAGTAGTGCTTCTTGTCCTACGACACCAATCCCTTCAAAGATGAGGTATCATGTGATGTTTCCCCACTCAAATTTTGTGATGATATTTTAGGACAACCTTATGTGGAAATTTCATGTTGTTTATGAGTCTTGACCCCATAGTGTCATTATCACTCTGGGGGTCAGCCCTACAAAGTACACAAGGTAGTTCTGACTATTACAATTTCATTGATCTTGGAAAAACAATGCTGAAAATTAATATCACAATATACCAAGTTTGTCCTCTTCATGGTTTGGTTAGAAGGGGAATGAAATGTCACTACAACCACCACAACTTCAACATAGGGTCTCTCTACATAGAAAAAATAGGTGGACAAGATTGTAGAGGAAAACATAGACCTATTCACTTCACCTGTAGGGGAGCCTCTGCATTGTCAGGCCAAACATCCCAATGATTTGATACATAGTGATACCTTTCCCATTGGTCCAATATATAGGCGCTCCATTTTGGAGAATGAAGAAATAACGTGTTAAATTCATGAGCTCATCCGCAAGGGCCATATTCGACCAAGCTCCTCACCTTATGTGAGCTCAATTATATCGGTGTAGAAGAAGGATGGAATTTGGTGGATCTATATTGATTATAGAGACCTGAATAAAATCACGATCAAGAACCGATACATGATCCATAATATTGATGATAATCTTGATCAACACAAAGGTGCCAAGTTATTAAACAAGATCGATATGAAGTCAGACCATCACCAGTTTCTGATAGAATCAACTTATGTATGGAAGATGGAATTCAAATCTAAAGAAGGCCTCTTTGTGTGGTTGGTCATACCTTTTGGCTTGACTAATGATACAACAAAATTCATGAGGATAATGGATTATATATTGCAGCTGTTCACAAAATATTTTGTGGTGGTCTATTTGGATGGCATCCTCATCTTCCTCAAGACCCAAGCAAAGCACTTGCAACACATTTAACAAGTCCCGAGCACCTTGTAGAAACACAAGTTATACACCAACATGGATAAATTCTTATTCAACATGAAAATAATCCAATAATTAGGATGGATCATGGATGAACATGGGGCACATGTGGACCTAGCCAAGATCCAAGTCATTCACTATTTTCAAACCTTGACGACTCTGACAGAGCTCCACAACTTCTTGGGCCTTTCCGAATTTTTCCACATGTTTGTGTTGGGTTTCTCTCATGTAGATTGGCCCTTAAGTCAAGTGACCAATGGGGGAGATAAAGCCAAGTTTTACCAGTTTGAATCACAACATAAAGCATTCCAGTATCTGAAACACCGCCTCTGTTTCACACAAGTCCTCACAGTGCTAGATCTACAACAACCATTAGAGATCAAAGCATATGCCTCTGACTATGATATCAATGTCATCCTCACTCAACAGGGATATCTAGTTTCCTATCATAGTGAAACACTATTTGATGCTGTTTCTAGGTACCCTCCTATGAAAAAGAGATGTACTCCATTGTGCAGGCATGCTAACAATGGAAGCATTACATTCTGGGAAAGGAAAAAATCATACGCATTGATCAGAAGCCTCTACAACTCATGTAGACACAAGGAAAGATACACAATGAAAACCATCAGAAAAGGTCCACATCCCTAGAAGAATTCCACTTGAATATTAAGTACAAGAAGGGAAACACCAATCCTGTTGTTGACTACCTTAGTTATCCCCCGATTGTCGCCTCACCATAGTTAGTAACTCATGTGGGCATGATACCTCTAGGTGGCCACAATTATAAAACAACGATTTTGAATTTGCTACTACTCATTAGACCTTCAGTGTTGGGAAACAAGTTTGAGATTTGCACCTCCAGGATGCACTCTTGTGCTATCTCGACCATATTTGTGTTCCTTCAAGTGAGTGTGCAAATATAATTTGGGAGGCACATTATATTTGGGTGGAAGGGCACTTCGGGGTGGAGAATATAGTAGTATTACTTCAGAAGAATTTTTAGTATCCCAAGATTTGACATGACTTCAACCAGTACATCAAGTTGTGCACTTCCTGTACCATCACTAAGTTTTCCATCAAGAAATATGGGTTGTACACTCCTCTCCCTACACGAAACAAGCCTTGGGAGTTTGTATCAATGGATTACATGTCAAGGTTTTCCTCCACTAAACATGGGCATGATTATGTTTATTTGGTTGTAGATTGGTTCTCTAAGATGGCCATTTTGACACCTTGTAAAAAGAGTATCATAGCTGAGGCCATTGCTAAATTCTTATTTTTGCGTGTTTGGGTTCATTTTGGTCTACCACAGACCATCATTTCAGACAGGGAAAATAATTTCCTCAACACCTTTTGGTCTAGCCTATGGTCTTTAATGGACACCAAGTTGACTAGATATATTTCCTTTCATCCCCAAACATAGGTGGTCAACATGATGATTGTGCATATATTGCACATGTACAACTACAAGAATCCATGTACATGGGATGAGAACCTCCCATATTTTCAACATAGCTATAAAATATCTCTCCATAGTTCTACTGGCCACAACCCTTTTTATGTGTGCTTGGGGTTCCAACCATTTCCCCCCATTGATGTATCTCTACCCATTCAATATTACTCAAAAAATTCCTTCCACGATCAAAATGAGGCTGACAGAGCAACCTAATTCATTGAACAGATCCATCACCTCCAATAATAGGTTCATGATATCTTGGAGAAGGCCAATGCCAAATATAAGATTTGCACCTCGAGGATGCACTCTTGTGCTATCTCGACCATATTTGTGTTCCTTCAAGTGAGTGTGCAAATATAATTTGGGCGGCACATTATATTTGGGTGGAAGGGCACTTTGGGGTGGAGAATATAGTAGTAGTACTTCAGAAGCATTTTTAGTATCCCAATATTTGACATGACTTCAACCAGTACATCAAGTTGTGCACTTCCTATACCATCACTAAGTTTTCCATCAAGAAATATGAGTTGTACACTCCTCTCCCTAAACAAGACAAGCCTTGGGAGTTTGTCTCAATGGATTACATGTCAAGGTTTTCCTCCACTAAACATGGGCACGGTTATGTTTATTTGGTTGTAAATTGGTTCTCTAAGATGGCCATTTTTACACCTTGTAAAAAGAGTATCATAGATGAGGCCATTGCTAAATTCTTATTTTTGCATGTTTGGGTTCATTTTGGTCTACCACAGACCATCATTTCAGACAGGGAAAATAATTTCCTCAACACCTTTTGGTCTAGCCTATGGTCTTTAATGGACACCAAGTTGACTAGATATATTTCCTTTCATCCCCAAACATAGGTGGTCAACATGATGATTGTGCATATATTGCACATGTACAACTACAAGAATCCATGTACATGGGATGAGAACCTCCCATATTTTCAACATAGCTATAAAATATCTCTCCATAGTTCTATTGGACACAACCCTTTTTATGTGTGCTTGGGGTTCCAACCATTTCCCCCCATTGATGTATCTCTACCCATACAATATTACTCAAAAAATTCCTCCCACGATCAAAATGAGGCTGACAGAGCAACCTAATTCATTGAACAGATCCATCACCTCCAATAATAGGTTCATGATATCTTGGAGAAGGCCAATGCCAAATATAAGAAATGACACAACCAACATCGGGTTCCTCACAAGTTTTAGGTTGATGACAAGGTGTGGTTGCATTTGTAGAAAGAGTGCCTCTGAGGCCCCCACATAAATCTTATACCACTCTGATATGGGCCCCCACATAAATCTTATACCACTCTGATATGGGCCTTACACCATCACCAAGGTTGTGGGAGACAACAATTTTGAATTGAGTATTCCTCCTTTCCTTGGCTTGCACCCAATATTTAATGTGAAGCTACTTTGACCATATTTCCCACCTTTGCTATACACCTTAGAGGTGGCTAAGAAATTTCCCCCTATATAAATCAATCTAAAACACATTGTATAGGCCCCTCTAGATTGGATCATGGACACTGGAATGAAAAGAACCCTTCAACATAATGTACAACTCTATTGGGTTGTCACAGTAGGACAACTACTTCCACAAGGCAAGTGGCTCACCAAGATTCAGATTCAACAAAAGTTTCCCCATATCCTAAGGGAACTTGACGCAATGGGGACTATTACCTTCTAAGGAGGGAGGATTGATCCACATGGATATTAGTGCCTACCCACCTATTCCAATGATTCATCACAGTTCTCCATCTTGATCGATCACGGTTCTCTATCTTTGTCATTTTTGATATGATTTTTGGGTCCTAAACTTTCGGGGCTGTTTTGAGGCATTAAATGATGTTTTTAGGATATCCGAGGGGCAGGGGTGGCCAAGGCCTTCCCTGGCCCTGTGATCCAGATTTGGATCCAGGAGCTTCATGGGACTCAAAAAGGCCTAAAAATTAATGTTCTCAAAATGGACTTGTGCGTAGAACTCGTCGATATGAACCCAACGCAACTTGAATGGGCTCAAACAAACGTCGTATGCTCCTGATATTGCGTTCTGTTCGTTTTCCCAAACATGCAAAAAGTCAATGCTGGCGTAGCATTGAGACACGTGGAAGTGCAGCAGTAGGATGACTGGGAAGATGACAATGGTCCAATCCTATGTTGACAAGTGGATCATTCTCGGGTAAATTAAACAGTGCCGCGTGGCACAGACATGGGCTACCACGTGGCATCCTATCATTTGATGGTTGAATACAATTTTTTGGAGTTCATGGGATTTGACCCCATGACCTATTGGTAGAGGAAATGACTTAGGGATAGGTCAGATTACCAACATGGTAGTGGAGGGGCTTGTTATTACAAGTCCACAATATATTATATAAAGTGTTTTAAATGGTAAATCAGAGGCAGAAGGGGGCTGGGGCTAAGCCCCAGCCCACAGATTCATCCATGCCATAGCGCCACAGCTACCGATTGGGGGGCGCTCCACTATATAGTAAAAAAGGGGTGCATATTATATGCACCTTCCCCCCATATGTTACTAGGGTTGTGACCATATCCCAGGCGTGTTAGTTGGGGTGCGGTTTTATCATTTATGCCATGTGACCTATGACTACGGGCTAAGGACCAATGCGCAGCCCTTAGGGGCTGGCGCTTGGCCACTTATAGCCATATGACCCTATTTTAGCGCACGCGCCCAGGCCCTTTGGGATATTTTTGGTTTTTTGTTGCATAATGTGGGTTTTAACCTTATAATAGTGGATTTTATTAGATTTTTAGCCTGTTTTGGAGATTTTTATCCCTTATTAGGGGATATTGGGCCCTTTTTGAGGCTAGATCTTGGGGGGAAGTTGGGAGATGGTTACCAACTTCAGATATATATAAACCAAGACTTATTGAGGCCATGGGGGGAGATTCAAAGTATATTTATGCTGAATATTTTCCAAGCCAAAGCCATTTTTATGCAGGGAAGCTGTTGAGAAGCACACCTTTGCGGGCCATTTCTGGGAGCTTCGGTCATCCGATTTGAGTGTCGTTTCTTTTGTTGGGTTCTTAAGATCTGGGAGAAGAAGACCATAATATTTTTGTACCATTTTGGCACTGCTTTGATGTACTTATTAAGATTTTAACAAAAATAAGAAAGCCTCACCCACTGAGACAAAGGCCCAGAGACGTAGGGGAGATTGCCAAACTCCGTTATCACATTGGTGTTATGGTTTGCTGATGTTTTATGCTTCATTTGAGTTATATACATGTTTATATGGCTGTCACATTTTTTCTATACTTCTTCCTCTTTATTTAAGCTTCCTAGTTGTTTAATCAACACATGCTTAATAAATCAACCATAGTCGTGTAAAAGATCTTTTCAGATCAAGTGGTATCAGAGCTAGTTGACATTTGGATTTGAGTTTTGCATGTTAACTAGGGGAAAGCTAATTCATGGTGAAGGCAATATTTTTGAAGAGAATCAATTGATTAGATTGAGAAAGATAACTTCTCAAAGCGAGAAGATGGCATTGGAAGAGGGACTTTCTCTTGATGAGAAAGAGTTTCAAAAAACTTTCTTTGCTATGTCAGAGATGATGAAGGTTTTGTATGAGGATTACTTGGAATGGAAAATACCAAATCTGGGTGAATCTTCAAAGGGAAAAAGTGAATAAGGAGAGGATCCTCCTCAGATTCCTCCTTCACCTCCATCATCACCTCCTTCTTCTTCAAGTTCAAGTTCTAAATCCAATGCAAACAAACATGTTCATAAACATAAGAATGAAATGCCATTATGAAAACTTGATGTTAAATTTAAATTACCCATATATGATGGTGAAGTTAATGCAAAGAGACTTGAAAATTGGGTCAGACAGATGGAGGTTTATTGCAGTGTGCAACAGATCAAGGATGAGGCCACACAAATTAAGTTGGCATCATTGAGACTTGCAAGCACACCACTCATATGGTGGCAAAACAAGTTGCAAAATGGAACACAACAAGTGGGTAATATATTTCCATCATGGAAAATTTTCATTTATGCACTTAGAAAACAGTTCTATCATTTGGGTTATAAAGAAAATCATTAGTTGAATGGCAAGCTTTAAAACTAAGAAAAGGACAAACAATGCAAGAATACACAGATGGCTTTCAAAAAATGGCATTGATGTTATATATCCCTTTACATACCCAAGAAAATATTATGAATTATATAGGAGGTTTACCTGCACATATTAGAAACATTGTATTCATGTTTGGACCAACTAATCTTGATGAGGTTTCTGCTCAAGAGACATACATTGAATTAGGGAAAACAAGTGTTGGAGTATCAGGGGAATCCTCTTCAAGGAAAGAGGACAAGAGGAAGTGGAATGGAAAAAAGGCAAATGCAGTGACGAGAAAAGAAGAGAGGCCCTCTTGCAAGCATTGCAAGAAAGAGGGGCATGATGAGGACCGTTGTTGGCGGTTGCATCCTGAGAAGAGACCAAAGTGGTTCAAGGAAAATAAAGGGAGGCAAACAGTTGCAGCGACAACACGACCAATAGACTTGGGATCATATTCAGGTGATGAATCGAAGGTCTCATTGGTTGGTATGACAAGTAAAATTGATGAAGGAATTGATTGTATAAGTAACTTGTTTTACATCAGGGTCATCATGAGACACACTAAGGTTGATACATTAATCGATAGTGGATCTCAATCTAACCTAATTTCAAAGGAATTGGTTAAGCAATTGGGGTTAAAAACACACATGCATCATAATCCATACACACTTAAATGGATAAGCAATAATCATCAAATGCACATAACCAAACAATGCACGTTAAAATTTCTATTTCATCTAAGTATGTGGACGAGGTAACATGTGATGTAGTGCCACTAAGTGAATGTGGAATGGTCTTAGGTAGTCCATACTTATATGATCGTAAAGTAATCTTCTACAAGACAAAGAATAAATATCAATTAACCAAAGCAAGTCAAGATTATGTGGTTCATGCTCATCATGTAAAAGAAAATAAAACTCTTCAAACAATGGAACAATTAAATAAGGCAGCTAAAGCAAGCATCAAACCAATAATTGTTTCAAATCAAGTAATCGATCTTAAGCAAGAACATGAAATGATTGTTGAATGCAAAATCAATCACAGTTTGCTTCAAGACAAGCTCATGTCGTGCAAATATTACAAACATATCAGCGCATTTGCGGTCCTATTTTTGATGCTATCATTAGTAATTTTATCTACATGGATGATAGTAGCTTTAGTAAGATGTGACATGGTTCAAATGTCTAACAATATGCTATCAATTGTCATGATTGTGTCACAGTTGATCTTGATGAGACAGGTGCATAGGACAGAGTTCAGAGACATAGATCAATCCGGGTGGCCTATACCGAGATTGATGAATGGTCAGTAACCTTTTGGGGACCAAAAGGTCTTTTAGTGAGGAGGTTTGATCCAGATTCGGATCCAGGAGCTTGATGGGGCTCAGAAAGGCCTAAAAATCAATTTTCTCAGAATGGCTTAAAAATAGACATGTACATAGGCCTCATTGATATGAACCCAACACAACTTGAATTGGCTCCAACAAACATTGTATGCTCCTAATATTGCGTTTTGTTCATTTTCCCAAACAGACAAAAATTCAACATGCAAAAAGTCAATGTTGACGTAGCATTGAGACACGTGGTAGCGAAACAACAGGCTAATCGGGTAGATGAGAGTGGTCCAATCCCGTGTTGACAAGTGGCTCATTCTTAGGAAAATTAAACAATGCCACGTGGCCTAGGCATGTGATGCCACATGGCACCCTATCATTTAATGGTTGAAGAATAATTTTTTTTGGAGCTCATGGGATTCGACCCCAGGACCTGTTGGTAGAGGAAATGACTTAGGGACAGGTTAGATTACCAACGCGCTAGTGGAGGGGCTTGTTACTACAAGTCTGAAATATATTATATAAAGTGTTTTAAATGGTAAATCAGAGTCGGAAGGTGGCTGGGGCTAAGCCCCAACCCGTGGATTCATCCATGCCATAGCACCACAACTAACGATTGGGGGGTGCTCCATTATACAGTCAACAAGGGGCATGGATCATAAGCACCTGCCCGCCATATGTTACGAGGGCTATGACCATATCCTAGGCGTGTTAGTTGGGGCATGGTTCTATCATTTATGCCATGTGACCTATGACTGCGGGCTAAGGGCCAGCGCACAGCCCTTAGGGGCTGGCGCTTGAACACTTATAGCCATATGACCCTAGTTTAGCGTGTGCACCTAGGACCTTTGAGATATTTTTGGTTTTTTGTTGCATAATGTGGGTTTTAATCTTATAATAGTGGATTTTATTGGATTTTTAGCCTGTTTTGGAGAATTTTGGCCCTTTTTAGGGGATATTGGGCCCTTTTTTAGGCTAGATCTTGGGGGGAAGTTGGGAGATGGTTACCAACTTCAGATATATATAAACCATGCCTTCTTGAGGCCATGGGAGGATATTTAGAGCAGATTTATGCTGAATATTTTCCAATCCAAAGCCATTTTTATGCAAGGAAGCTGTTGAGGAGCGCACCTTTGCAGGCAATTTCTAGGAGCTCCGGTCATCCGATTTGAGTGTTGTTTTTTCTGTTAGGTTCTTAAGATCCGGGAGAACAAGAATATATTAGTTTTGTACCCTTTTGGAATTGTTGTGATGTACTTATTGAGCTTTGAACAGAAATAAGAAATCCTCACCCGCTAAGACAAAGGCTCGGAGACGTAGGTGAGATTGCCGAGATCCGTTATCACATTGGTGTTATGTTTTGTTGTTGTTTTATGCTTCATTTAAGTTCTGTACATGTTTATATGTCTGCCACATTTCTTCTATACTTATTCCTCTTTATTTAAGCTTCCTAATTGGTTAATCAACACATGCTTAATAAATCAACCATAGTCGTGTAAAAGATCTTTTCGGATCAAGTGGTATCAGAGCTAGTTGACATTTGGATTTGAGTTTTGCTATAGTTTTGTTTGTATCTCATTTCATTCTCAATATAATCCCGATCATCATCCTTTAAAATGATATTGCAATTCAATTCAAATAATACAAATAAAGTCAGACCACTCCAATAGATTAGTTTGAAGATTAAGTTTAATACAATAAGGCTCCTACTAGCGAGGAGTGGTTAGGAGAGGGTTCAAAATTACTCACTATCTTTTTTGAATCCCCAAAATTATTTTCTAAGTGATGTAAAAACTTTGCATTTTAGTTAGATTAAAGAGAGAAAATATAATCAATACGACACACTACAATATAAAATCAAGAAATACTTCAACTTATTCCATCTTGTCGATAGACTCATTTGGAAAGAAAATATACTAGTTTTCTCATTAAATAAATATGATCTTAGATAAATGATTATTTATATATTTTGTATTGGAGGTTCAAAGTCTTTTAGGGCAATCTGAAACATACCTCAAATAGAAAATGATTGTTACCGATAGTGAATATTTACTTGAAAATATGATCTAAACAATGGTAGTTGTGGATGATACTTATAAAAAAATAATATACAAACTGATGATGATAATGATGGTTATTAACATTCACTGAGACCAACATTGGTATATTGGACCTTAAAAAAAAGGGGTAAGGAATTACTTGGTTGCTTTAAACTTTTATTTTTGTGCTTGAAAATCTTTGAGAAAAGCATCCCTAAATCACCATAGTTTTGATGAGTTAAAAGGTTAGAAAGTTCGATGTTGTAGCAAATATTTTGAAATTGAGATCTATTGTGGGTGTACATAGGACATTTTAAGAGAAAATGATTTTCATCTTCAACCCTCTTAGTGTCACAAAGATGACAAATTCTTTTGACCCATGACATTTTAGGAATAATCCAATGCCTCATTTCACTATGGAGCTCGTGAGAGTTTGTTCTTATTTTAACAATGTTGATTTTATTCTTTATGCTAGTTAAAAAAAATAGATACTTTTGATGTTCCAGACTAGGTTGATCACCTCCTTGTAGTATCTTAATTTTCTCTTATCCTCTAATTCTTTCTCGCACCATAGTTTCTCCTTAAATTTTGTTGTAATAATATTTTTAATATTACTGTTACTTTATAGTCACCTCTTCCTCGATACCCCAATGATTTAACCAAGACTTGGCATATTTATGCCAACCCCACTTGAACCATAGATGGTTTTGAAGCAACCTTAGGAAGCCTCTTGTCTTCCATGTTGTTTATGATTCTTGTTCTTGTATGTTAAGTACCTAGTCACATCCATGCTTTCAATGGGGGGAAGAC
>JASDQU010436030.1:111880-125879 GCA_032191745.1 Picea mariana
TCCTCGATACCCCAATGATTTAACCAAGACTTGGCATATTTATGCCAACCCCACTTGAACCATAGATGGTTTTGAAGCAACCTTAGGAAGCCTCTTGTCTTCCATGTTGTTTATGATTCTTGTTCTTGTATGTTAAGTACCTAGTCACATCCATGCTTTCAATGGGGGGAAGACTTACTTCTATGAGGAGGATAGGATAGGGTGTCTTGCATTTAATTTCAAGATTAAAAGTTATAAACAAATTTTTGATTTTATCTATCTTTCTCGATGATTCTCTAGATATGATGCAACCCCAAATGTCACAACCATAAAAGATAACAGGGGTGACAAAAGTCTCAAAGAGGAGTTTTTAAAGCCAAATATCCATTGATTTACCATCATTTTCAAGTCCATAATAAATTTTCCACCCTTCATTTAAACTTTTAGGAATGCAATAGTTCTAGTTAAGATTGTGATGAAGATTGATTCATAAATATTTCTATGAAGTCATTTCCTCCAAGCTATTATTGTCATACATGAAATTAGCGTAAGTGATTTTTTTCAGATTTGATTGCCATAACCTTTGTTTTGTTAGTGTTAATAGTCATACCTGTACTAGAGAAAAAATCCTTGATAATTTTTAGTTGTTTTTCAAGATCATAGGGATTCCTTGCCATGCGAACAATATCTCCAACATAAATAAGGGTGTTGACTTTTCCAACTAGAGACATGATGAAACATCCCGCTTCTTCCAAAATACCCTCTAACTTATTGATGTACATGCCAAAAAGGGTAGGGGACAAGGGGAAACCTTGGTTAACTACTATATTATAATTAATTTCTTGTAACCAACCTTCAATTTTCTTAAACTTGGAAATAATGTTCTTGGATAGCCTTATTGTAGCAACTCTCAACTCGAAAGGGCCTTTTAGCTCTTCTAATCTATTCCAAAAGTTTGTTCAGGGCATCGTGTAAAAGGATTTTTCAAGTCAATGAAGCGACATAGGATATTGGTTTTATTATCGTGACACTCCTCCATAATGATACTAAGTGTAACAAGGTGGTTCATAGTTGAATGATAACTCCTAAATCTGGCTTGTCCTTCAACTCTTTTTCCATGGATTTCTAGCCATACACTGATCTTCTTTTCTAGAATAATTCCATATAACTTGGCTAAAAAATGGCTAATCATAATGGTCCTATAATTACAGGGATTGTTTTTATCCTCTCTTTTAAAAATAGTAACAATAAGGCTTTGAGTCTAGGGTTTAAGGAAACCCTACTCACTTTCTAAATTGAATAGATTGTGAATGTAAGGGATGAGGATATGGCCTCCAATTTTTAGGACTTATGCTTGGTAGCCTTCAATGTCCTTAGCTTTCTCTTTTGTGAGCCACTTAACCCCAAAATCTGTGTCTTCAAAAGAGAAAACTTCTTCCTCTGTCAAAAGGGTTTGAATGTTTCCCATGACATTAGGGAATCCATAAATCTTTTTAAGGTAGGAATTCCAGTCCCTTAAAGGAATCATATTGTTTCTTTAGTTTTACAAGTTAGAATTTGCCTCCATAATTTCTTAGGATCTAGCTTAGATAGGTGTTAAATATTCTCTTTCTTTCTATTATATAACATATTTTTTCTTTTTATTTTAATTAGGGCTTTGCACCTATTTATCTTGTTGGATTTTAGGGACTAGTTAGAAGCACTCCTAATGGATTTTCTAGCAATCTTACACTCCTTATCATACTAAGGGTTGCTCGTTCTATTTTCCTTTTTACCGAACACCTCGATAGAGAACTTGATAATGGAAGTAGAGAGGGTTGTCATAAAATCATGATCGAGGTCTTTAATAGATAGAAGATTTAATTTATTATTTAAATACTTTATAAAAATATCACTTTTACTTTTGTCAAAGATCAAGTGGTTTTGGTTATCGAAATTATCTTCTATGAGACTTTTGTGCATGACAAAGTTTAGAGTTAGGGTTGAAATTTTATGCTATGAGTCAAGTTCATGGTTAGTGTTCCAAACATAAGTGATGAAAAAAGATCACAAGAAGTTGATTTCAAGAAAATTGAATAGTTTCTTTTCAAATTCTGATAGAGATGAATTTGAAATTTATTTCAAACATAAAGGTCATTGCGTGATTTTTCTTCACCCAGAAAACTTGTATTCAAGAAGTACCCCTTCAATTATCAATTTAAAAACAATTAATTTTGTATAGAAACAAAATATTTGAACAAATCTATCCAAACTTAACATCTATTTAACATTGCAAATGAGGAATTTGAAAGCTTCTTTGTATGGCAGAATAAATAAAATTATTTTTCTCAAGTAAATATAAAGAGTAGATATTCATGATTGGTTGCATGTTGAACTAAGTTGAAAATAACAATTGACTGTTTAGTAATTTCTAGACATGGGGATTGCATATACAACTCTCAACACAATAAAATACTGCAAGAATAATGAAATAAATTATGTGTAATATCGTATTCTATAAAAAAGTAGCTAAATTCAATGAATTACTAGTGGAAAGAAATAATTTTAGCCACACATGATTTCTTCATTGTAAGGGATCCATTGCAGGCATTGTATGTCTTCCTCCCATTCATCACAAACTGTTTGGTTGCAGCCACATTGGATCCTAGTAATTGCAACGAGACATAGGGGAGAAAGGTCCACATACTTTAGATGCATGGTAGGCACTTTAGACTTTGGAGGTGTAAAAAATATTTTGGGATCCTCAAACAATTGATAACTAGATAATTTGGCAATGTGATAAGGAGATTGTGTCATCAACATGCATTGTCCATTCTCCATCGAAGTAGAATGAGTTTTTCTTCAACAAAAAATCTCTATTGAGTCGTTGGTAGATTCTTTCTAGCTTTGTTCTTGAAATATGTCCAAGTGAGATAAACCTCAAAATTTTCTCTTGATGAGATCACCACAACAACTGATGTCAATTGTCCACCCAACCTCGATGAGATCCCTTGTGAGTTCTAAAAATCCGTGCAAGAATTTGATGGTACAAACCTTTTACAAGTGTATAAATAATATCTTTGAAACCACTCTTCAGGAACACAGATTAACCAAGGATTCATCAAACTCATCCCTGACACAAGGAATATAATTTTCATTACCAGTGGAAGGCCCATCACTCTGCCTAACATGTCCTATAAAATTATAGCTAAGGTGCATACCTTGTGCATCAAGCAAGGCACATATTTTTGCCAATGCACATGCCTTATGCATTAAGCATATTTTTCGTGAGAATACATGTCTTATTCATGGAAAGTATATTTTGGATAATGTTATTAAAATTTAGCATGACACAAAATGGGCCTAATATTTTGAAATCAATTCCCTAATCACTAAATTGACTTTGAAAAATCCCATGACCAAGTGGAATGGCCTTTCATCCTAGCAATTCTTAAATACTTGGGGTTTTGTCCCACCTTCATCAGTCATGTTGAAACCCTTTTTATAGATGCTTCGGCACCTCTCTCCATCAACAAAGGTAAGTTAGAAAGGGTGGAACTATTTGGGTCAATTAGGACAGGCTTCCCCCTACCTCCATCCTTATATGTCTTTCTTCTTAAAGCCCTAAATTATTTATTGTGTTCTAAAGGCGACCTCGATGTTATTCAAGGGATTCTTCTCCTTGAATTTGATGCCAATGAATTTGTTAATAGGAACTTTGTTGATGATTACTTCCTTATGATTCAAGAGGACTAGTTGGGTCAAAACCATGGAAAATTTGGACATATTTTGTGTGGCCTTTGAATTGAGAATTCAATGGGCCAAGACACAATGTTATAGACAAAACTACAACCTATGCCTAACTAGATGGATATGTAAAATTGGTCTTGGATTTAGATAGGATACATTTTCAATCTCTTGGGCATTCTATTCACCTTCTAGTGTTCATATTGAGATATTTGGGAGGTTGTGGTCAAAAGGGTGGAAACAAAAACATATAAGTGGATTACCAAACCTTAGCCTTGGCGACGAAATTTCAAATTTTCATTAAAGTGTTTGTCACGACTCATGTGTACTATTATTCCTAATGGGTCAACTCTAAAGTTACCTATTCAAAACTAGAGAAGGCTCTCCAAAAATTTACATGGGCCAACATTAAAAAATGTAAAGGGTTTAATAAAACTCACTAGGAACTTTGTTGCACTTTGCAAGAATTTGGTGGCTTGGCTACCATCAAAATTCCCTTGCAAGCCCCCCGGATGTGGTGCCACTTTGAAAATTCACTCATAAAAATGGAGACATGTTGTCTTTCCATCTGGGGGCACACACCTCTATATGTTTATATGTGGGAATATTCACGTCTCATCGAGAGCAAGGATATTAACAACTCCAATCTCTTGAAGCATGAGAGGATGGATAAGCATATCGACATTGGTAATTTGGAGGAGTTACATAATTACTCTTTTCGAACTTCAGTTATAGTAGAATTTACTCTATATACTCCACCTTTTTATACAAGAAGACTATAATTTTCAATGGAAGGTGGCCTCATTGGTGTTTGGTTTTCTCTGGCCCAGACCTTTGCCTATGCTTAGAGGTTCGCATTCGACATAGTTCTCTATCCTCTCAGAGGTGCTGATGATTTTCAAAATGACTTCATGCTTATAATTTGGGAGAGGGTACGTTTACGGAGGATCGATAATTCTCGTGGGAGGATGGATAGTAAGTATGTGGATGCCTAGGTCTCGCCCAATCTCCTTGAGTGTGGGTTTGTGAATATTCAACCTCTAAACATGGAAGATAAATAATTCTGACCATGCAGGAAGTTGCAGAGATTTTGGGTTGTCGGGTTGAGTGGATTGACATGGACCACGAGGCCATGGATGATGGTCATAGACCTTCCCTCATTCCTCTGGTTATGTCCATAGTTCATGGTGCTACTCTAATTAGCTCTAATGACTCTCAAGACACATATTCACCCGCTGACTCCTTTCCCATTGTCTTGGAATATTCATAGATTGAGCATTCCATTATGATCCATTCCTTCTCCAGAGAAGACCTCTTACAACTCATATTCAAAGTGCACAGTGAGGTGGTGGATATAAAGTTTACCATTGAGCAGTTGAACCGATGCATTTCCCGTGTCGTGGATTTGCATGCTGACATAGTTCTCCAGTGACTAGTTTTGGATATGTCTTCCCATGACACTATTCTATTCTGTCTCCCTATTCCTCTTCTATTGGACAACCAAGCCCCTTCTCAACATGATCAAGTTTCACCTATTGTCTAATAGTGGTTTTAAATCTGGATGCTATTTTGGTTTCAATTTCCTTTTTCTGTCTCTTAATAGGATAGTTATTTTGATGGAAATTCTACAATAGACATGTTCAAATGCTGTATTATTTTTTGACCCCTTGGTGTAGTCACAAGTCTGAACAATGGTTGAGATGGGTTAGTTTCCTCTCATGGTAACCTAGGCATAAAAAAACTGCATGTTTGTATATGAAATTTTATAACATGTAATAGAAAACTTTCAAACTTACAAAAAAAATGCCCCTGCAAGCACAAGCCTCACATTCCAAATTGGTGGTTTTTTTAAGCCCCTAACTCTTGGGTCATTACATTAATATTGTTATATTATTACTGTCACTAGTGTTATAATATTGAAATCTTAGGATTTAGTTAATATCAACTTGGTCTAATGTGTCTTTAGGTAAAAGTATGTTTCCTAGTGTGTTTCTTTAATGTGCACTTGTAGTTATATAATCTGACAATCACAATATGTTCTAGACACACAGTGATTCGAGGATTCATATTTTCATTGATATTAACGAATTTATTGAATCGTGGCTTATCACTTGATTGGTTCATGATATCTATGTTACAAACATGGAGGGTAATTTTCCGATGATCGATTGTGAGAAAATCTCTTGTAAAATATTTTTCTTTTGCATTAATATATTTCCTCAAATGGCCATGTTGGATGGGGATATGGATTGTTTGCCTCTTAGAAGGTTTTGACCATTTAAAAAAATTGGTGTTATTATATTTGATTTGGTTGTGTGAATGGTTATTGAAGGTGTTCGTCTCGTGTGGTAATACCCTATTTCGTTGAATATGGGATTAGAGCCCGTTTGAATACCCGCTCCCATTGTAGATCAAGAACTCGAACATGTGTTGTTGCATTTATAGGTTTTTCCATTTATATGCATTTTTAGGCTAAGATGACTATTCCATTGCATCATGAGAGCTACTTTCAGTTGAAAACATTTTTCATTTCACTTGAAAATGTTTCCATTTTCCCAATATATGACCATTTTAGTCAGATTCAAAGGTATAAAGTCCGAATACACCCTTTTAATTTTTTTACGAAGTTAATATTTCAGTTTTCTATTTTATTCTTGGTTTGCTGCTTTTTCCATTTTCTTTGTCGTGTGTTATGTACGATCTCAGCAATCGAAAATTTACCAATTTTTTTTTTCTTTTCTGCATATTCTCTTTGCTCTACACTTTATGTGAGCTTAGAAAATCAGAAATAGAGAGAAAACTTACAGTTTTTGGGTAAACTAACCAAGATATTGTAGATTTAAATCTTGTACAATTAATTACTACAAATAGATTCTTAATAAGAATAGAAAATATACAATGGCACACACACAGACACACACAAACACACACATTACACAAAGAATTTGCCCTGGAAACCTAGACTAGGAAAACCAACAACTTGTTTAGAGCCGCACCTCTAATTCTTATCCATCATTCATATTCATTGTTTACAATAAAATATATATAGGATCCCACAACATCGAAAAACCCTAATCCATTGATTTATATTAGTCTAAAACCTGAATTCCTTAACCATAATTAGAAAATCATTAGTGAGAACCGTGTACTGAAAATTGCTAAAAAATGTACGCAAAAAAATAATTCGTGAGAACCATTTTATTATTATTATTATTATTTTCCAGGGGCTCCTTCCCCCTACAACCAACCTGACCGGGGGGGCGGGGATTGTGCCCATCCCCTGCAACCCCCCACGCACCCGACGCAACACAAAATGTGGGATTGGTCATTTAAAGAATAAAACACATACACAATAATCTCCCACTTTTTGTTTTCTTTGCATACATTGGGTCACAAGATTACATAGTAAAAAATATAGGGCATCAATGCCCATTGTCTCTCTACACCAGGATAAATTCTCAATGCTCACAAAATTTATCAATGAATCTGTAACATTCTTCAAAGTGTCCACCTTCATCAACAACACTTTCTTGTCTTCAACTATGTCTCTCATAAAGTGATATTGAAAATGCATATGCTTTGTCTTTGAATGAAAAGCCAAGTTCTTTTCGAGGAATATCGCACTATGACTGTCACAATATATCCTTACAATTTTTTTTACCAATCTGTTGGGCCCCAACAACCCCCTTCTTTATTTTTAATCAAAATCTAGGGTCCCTCGAAATTTTGCTTGGATTCTTCGTTTTTTTCTTTTTTCCTTCGAGTTGATTGGATTGGTATTGGTTTTCTTTGTTTCAAGGTTGGTTTGAGTTTATATTATTTTCTTTTGTTTGGTTTGAATTTCATGAAATTCAAATGCCATATCATTTTTCTTTCTACAAAGTTTTGATGTTGATGGACGAGCTTCATAATTTGGGAGTTTGTTATTACCTCTTCCTTATTGAATTTATCTTCTATGATAATGGCTTGGTTGAAGACATGGATTAATAACAATGATTTTACAAGAATAATGTTTATTGCGACACATATTTTCTATGACATTTGTTCACGTTTGATCAAATTTGAATGAGGGAGAGACGAACATAGAAATCTTAATTTAAACGAAAACATTAATTTTTATCAATTGTTTAATTTCATTTAAATTATGATTATTTTTTCATCTTTTGCTCATTAACAATCATTTTCACAAAATCATTTGGTAGGTTTAATTAATTAAATTCTTGTCAGTTTGCATCTCATTAAAAAAAAAGAAAAAGAATTATCTATCATTTGTTTGATTTTGTGAAAACCCAAAATTAATATTTTTCTCCTCTCCATCAACTTGAAGCTTCTAGAATTTTAAATATCATATTTTAAAGGAAAATATAAACAATATTTCTTTAGAACTTATAGTTAGTTTAAATTCATTTTAATTTTATTGTTTTAGATTTTGTTTTATTCACAATTTTTAGGTTATTAATTTGTTTCTTTTTGTTTCACAGGTTTCTATTTTCAGTTATTTGGTAAGGATTTGATCATGGTTTGATTTTATTATCTAAATACATTCAAGATAATTGATCCAAAAATAATATTGGATTGCTGCAAATAATTTATGAGCAACAACAGATAAGATTTGGAAATGCGTTCAAGAACATAAAGACAATTTTGCGTGCCTGGTTGTAGACAAACCATAAAGAATATGAAGAAATGGTTGAAAACCCATATGCTAAATGGACCCATTTACCTTAATCGCAAGATTTTTCCCAAACAAATGTACGATTTGAGAGATATTGTTGTCTCTTTACGAGACAAATTTCAGGTGGTGAAAATTATTAGTGACACCCAGACTGCTCATTCATTGCATAAATATATGAGAAAGTTTAGAGCCCTAGAGACTCAGGAAATTGAGAGGAGGATTTTTATCATTTTTTTGTTTATTATTTATTTTGTAAACTTTTTTCTTTTAAAATGGAGTAACAAATGGTTGGAATTTTGGGAAAATGGACTAGTATTTTCGAAGAAGAATATGGAATTCCAGGTTGCTTAATGGATTTTGTCCTGTGAGTAAATGGTTTTGTTTTCATTATAATATCTTCATATTCTTTGAGTAATTGATTATGCATTGATTTAAATTAGCTTTAGTCTGTTTTATCAATACATGGTTAATTGGTATCAGTTATGTAATTTTTTTTTCAATATTTAAGAGTCTATTATCCCAAAAATTACTTTTGGACCTTATGATGAACTTATTATACTGAAACTATATGGGGTACAATTTACTCTTTGTATTTTGTCATTTTGTAAACCGTGCAATGTTAATATTGTTTCTCATATAATTTCTGGATATGAAACTTTATTTGTATTGAACTAGCTTTAGATTGTTTTGCATATAATTTTTCATGTTATGTCCTCATTTATATGGTTCATTATATTTTGGTTCCTTTAATATCTGTGGCTGATCATATATTGATACATTTTGAGTTTACGTCTAATGTTGGATAGTTGATAATACCACTTGCTGAGGGTTGGAGTTTATTTCACTGTTAGCTATTGGACATTTTAAAGTCACATGAGATTAAAAAAAAAAAAAATCTGTCATCACAGATCTGTTCCAAAACTTAAAAGACTTCCTTGAGTTGTTTCAAGAAGTATCGTTCTTTATTTTGTCATAGATTTATACTTGACACAGGTTAAGTGGAGCTTATACAAACACAGAAAGGTGAATATAGCTTAGTATTGCTCATCAATGCCAGGTTAGTTTATATTTGGTTTGATTTGTTGATTTGTGAATGGATAATGATTACATTATTTAAACATTAAATGATTTGTCCATTAACGTTATATCATTTATAATATTATTCATTCATTGTTTATTATCTTGTCATTTATAATATAAAAAAAAATCTTTTTTATTTATTTTTTTCACCTTATTTTGATCTATTAGTTGAAAACAACCATTTTCATGAGGCTTTATTTAAACCTTGTAATTGTACATATCTATTGTATATAATACTACTATTAGTTAAACAATTGTATTAATGTATTGTTTTATAGGATTGCACATCTAGTTAGTTTACATCTTTTAATTATTTTAGAATCCTAGTTGGTTAACAGAGACATAAAAACCATCAGGGTAGATTACCCCAAACGACTTGGGTTAAATAGACAACCCCAGTCTGAATCTTCCCTTATCGTTGACGGTGTGTCAGAAACATCCATCAAAAAATGGTTCTAGAAAGAGGGCCAAGGTAAATTTAATGATTAAATGTTTTACCCCTCACCCTGTCATAATTCCATATTTATAAATTCTTCTTTTGTGGCATCTTGAAATGCACTAGAAAGTAGACTAGACTGACAAGATGGCCTTGCGGGAGTCTTTGTTTCAAATGTATTTAATTTCACATGGATCCCCAAATCACTGTGTTGGAACATGCTTTCCACTTCTCATTACCTGATATTCCCAACGAGACTGTCTCTCACTTGTCTAAACTCACATTTGATGGTGGGGGGGATGTATCTGCAAAACACCATCTTAACAAGTATTGGTGTAAATGCATCAAGCATGATATTTCTGATTTAAAGGTTTTATGCAGATTGTTCTCTTTTACTTTTAGGCGTTGGATTAAACATTGGTTTGAGTATTTTCCAACATATCACATTATTGATTGGTTTCAATTTGTAGAGGAATTTTTAGATTCTTTTGAAATCTATGAGTACAATCAATTATGTGAAGAATTTCAGGGTTTACTAATCAATGACAATTCATATCCAGAGGTATTTTTAACAAGCATCCATCATGTTCTCTATAAGTTTCAACTTGATGACATGTCATTTGTACTAAAACTCCTCTCTAATGTTTGTACCCTTTTCATCCAACCATTTTCAATCGCAAATGATGAATCGGTTACAAATCCTATCACTCAATTGCGAGAATAATTTTGTTTGTAGGATGAAAGGAATCCATCTGAAAATTTTGAACAACAAGGGAGGTAGAATCTATTGAAAAGGTTCTTACTGACAGTCAAACTGGTTTTTCCTCTGAATCATTGTATATTCATTCCTCGACCACCGTGGGAGAATATTTGATATTGGGTCAAGGTGAATGTCCATATTCTTCTAACTCTTTCTCTAATCAGTACTTAAATTCAGTTATTGAAGAACACTTAGGTGATGAAAATGATCTTAAGTATTCTAACATTCCTATGAAACCGATTAGAGATGTAAATCTGCAATTTGAAGAAGAAACCTTAAACCTTCATCCACAAATCATACCTTATCCACAAGAAAGATTAGATGTTTGTCATGAAAGTTTTGAATTGTCTATCATACATGAGGCAAATTATGACCAAAACAATGTGAAAGTTTTAAGGAAAGTGAAGAGGAATGTCTTGAGAATACCATTGTTAAATATCACAGCTCAAGAGATTCTTTTCATGTGATCATTTCTGATTCCTTTTACTTTTTATATTCCGATCTCTTCTTAGATTCTGGTGGACATGATACTTTACCCACAATATCTTACTCTTTTCCATCACAATCAGATCTTTTTGATATGCCAAGATTTGGTGAAATTAATTCCAAACACAACATTTATGAAATTGGATTTGACGGTATTTCACTTTCATCACTCGCATGGAAAATAGACATGTTGCAAGAGGATTTTACACAATTTATTTTTGAAAAATACAATGCAATCATTCTTGTGGAGATCAAATATTCTGCATTGCATATTCATTCTTTGGTTAGTTCGAATTTTAATGATTATGCTTCACATTTTGAAACAATCCATCTCATCAAAGGAAGTGTTCAAACCAGTAATCTAATTGATGTCATGAATCATCTTATGATGTGGTCCCCATTGATATATCCATTTCATCATAGTCATAGTTTGCATCCTAATTTTTATGACAGGATATTAGAATGGATTGAATATTCGTATCTAAAAAATCTTCGTAATAAAGATAAAGTTGTGCTTTCTTTGTTTCTACCTAAATATCTAGGAAGTAAGTATGACACGATTTTTTTAGATCCTCCATGTGAAGAAATTGATGAACACTCAGAGAATTGTCAGGAGGATGGGGCACTTCGGCCTTGGCTGATGGTTATGTCAGGTCCCCATAATATTGACAATTTTTCCAAACTTAATTACATTCTTCTATGCTATTATGACCCATATCATGATAAGATTGCAAAATGGATGGGTAATTCATATATCAAGAAGTTTCAAAAGAATGGTAAGGTTGTGCTTGCTTTGTTTTTAAATGAATATATAGGAAGTAGGCATGACATATTTCTTTTGTATCTACAAATACTACATTCTTTTATTCTGATTTTTGACTTTCTATGCCTTGCAAGATTGAAGATGTTCTTGTGGATGCACTGGAAATACGGTTTTACTTAGAATTTTGATCAATGTAGAAGTTAGAGTAGGTGTATGAATAGATTCCTTTTGGTTTTTTCTTGCCTTTTCATTTTTTTCCTTTGAATAATGCAGTTATGAAGGCACGTAGCTATGCAAAGAGAACCATCGTCTAAATGTTGTCCAGGAAGTTTTCTTTCAATTCCTTTTTTTTTCCTTTTCGGAGCTGTCTTGATTAAGTGTTTCTTTTTCAAAACTTGGCAGCATCATGCAATGATTTCAGATATTATGAAGCATTAATAAAGAGATTAAGGATTTGATCTTTAATTCACATTAGTTTTACCCTAACAAACATAGCTTACCACTGCACGTAATTGCACTCATCCTGATTAAGGATTTTTCCATGACTTTTAATAATAAGCTTGGTCAAAATGATGTATCATGCATCACTATCTTAAGAAAATAACCTTCCTATATGCAAAAATATGAACTATGTTGTTCTTCCTTTTGATCCTCTTTCTCTATGAGAGGTTGGCCTGGTTTTGTTTTTGGTCAAATTCTTTTTAAAAGTGAGATTTTGCTATTTTGATTTTGTTTGTTTTGATGTACTTCTGATTTTGAATCCCATTAATAAAATTTGATTCGGTTTGTTATGTGTTTGTTTTTTTTGCTTTATTTGATTGAACTTTCTTGTTGTTTGTATTTTTGAATAAATATATTTCTGATCAAAGAGCGATTGTCGAAGGAAGCATTCATTTCAAGACTTATGTTTTTAGAAGCAATTTGAAACAGTTCAAAGAGTTTCTGATGTTAAGGTTCAACTCAGATAATTGATTTGTAAGTCAGTTGAGTACT
Organism: Picea mariana; assembly: GCA_032191745.1. Lineage (NCBI taxonomy): Eukaryota > Viridiplantae > Streptophyta > Pinopsida > Pinales > Pinaceae > Picea > Picea mariana. The sequence goes on from JASDQU010436030.1 coordinate 124,779, forward strand.
ATGAAATCCTAAACGGTCTTTGTCAGAGTATTACCCCTGAAATGTGTTGAGATCTTTAGGAATTACGATTATCCTTAGACTTTTTACACCGTCGTTGTTCTTAAAAGATCACTTTTAAGTGCTTCCCCATTCTCTAGATGATTTCTTAACCGAAATATAAAATCTCTAAACCATGATAAAAACTTCCAGTTTTGAAAGAAAATAAAAAATAAAATAAAAATCAATTGTTCACCTGTATTGAAATTAACCTCCAATATCACCCCTCTCTCTTTGTCATCAATAAATCTCTAATTGTATTATTATTTAAAAATTACATAAGAGGGTTGGAAGCACTTAAGTGTGAGAAGTGTATGTAAACCTGTCGGGGTACTAAATAGGCTCATTGGCAGCGGGTAAAATCACACATGATACTAAGACAACTTTGTCGGGGTACTAAACATGCTTGCTTGCAACGAAGCAATGTCGGGTCAAGAGGTAGTAGGTATATTTTTTTAAATTAACTTTTATGGAATTATACATCATGTGGATACAACTATTGGATGGGATTAACGCATTTGAGTGGGTTAAATGACATCCCTGTCGAGGCTATGGACACCTGATGGTAGCACTAGCTTTGTCAATGGTATTGAATTCCTTTTATAATCATCATGACTCTTTGATTAAAACACAACTTCGGGTTATAATCCTTTGTAAAAGCATTATTTTCTTTTTTTTTGATATCTTTCTATAAATTTGAGCTAATCTTAATATTGTGTAATATTAAAGTGGATTTGTTTCAAAACATCTTAAAATTATATCCAAGTCTTATTATTCTTCCTTGCGATGAAATTTTAATAGGTCAGAGATAACGTCTTCACCCAGTGAGTTGCCAGGGTCCCTCGAAATTTTGCTTGGATTCTTCGTTTTTTTTTCCTTTGAGTTGATTGGATTGGTATTGGTTTGCTTTGTTTCGAGGTTGGTTTGAGCTTATATTCTTTTCTTTTGTTTGGTTTGAATTTCATGAAATTCAAATGCCATTTCATTTTTCTTTCTACAGAGTTTTGATGTTGATGGACAAGCTTCATAATTTGGGAGTTTGTTATTACCTCTTCCTTATTGAAT
>JASDQU010436031.1:37451-52264 GCA_032191745.1 Picea mariana
TGATCTTGGTTATTACAACACTTGTGTATGGTATTGCTGCATTGTTTATGGTTCAAGTACATGCTAAATGAAATAAACTACATGTGCATGAGCTAAGCATAGAGAAAATTCAACATGGTATTAGAGTAGAGTTCTTGAATAACCATTCCACAAGTTTTCTAGCAAGCCGTCACCTTCCAGTTGCAGAAAAGTACGACCCTCTAGGGATTCCAAAAAAAGTTCGACCCTCCCTTTTTTGCTTGTATCAACAAATTCCATTGAAACGTTGGGGCTAATTTTTGCATCGGATTGTACGACCTCCTTCAACGTACCTCCAAAATCTCTTAGAGTGCAATTCCGAGAAATTGGGCTAGTGTCCATTGGAAAAGGAAAGTTCCCGGAAGAGACCTCATCTAAGCCATGTAAGTGGGTGATGTGGTCAGGGGATGTCCAAGCATCTGGGTGCAATGAGGGTCAAGGATGCAAGAAACGTTACCTGTGGGTGCCTTTGTAGAAGGCGAGCTGTACTTGTCCTGGATGCAATTTTTCCANAAGGAAAGTTCCCGGAAGAGACCTCATCTAAGCCATGTAAGTGGGTGATGTGGTCAGGGGATGTCCAAGCATCTGGGTGCAATGAGGGTCAAGGATGCAAGAAACGTTACCTGTGGGTGCCTTTGTAGAAGGCGAGCTGTACCTGTCCTGGATGCAATTTTTCCAAGCCCATTCTTGCCTTTTATTCTTATTCTTTTTATTCTTTTATCTTTTATTGCTTTTCTTTTTGTTCAAGAGCTAATCAGGAGACACTGCCCTGGCGTGGTGACCTGTGGTGACAGCGTTACCCACAAGTACTTTCACAGAAATGAGAAGGCTAGCTCATGATGAGACCCCCTTTCCCTTGACCATGCAACTAAGAGTCACTGCCCTGGCGTGGTAACTAGCTGGTGGCAATGTCATACTGCTAGGTACCCATGGACCTAATAGGCTGGCTCGTGATGAGACCCCCTATCCCCTGGTTAGGTCTTGTTTTATTACTTTTCCGGGTCCCTCTTGTTTCTTGCTGAGAAGCCTTTTACTGCCTTCTCGGGGATCCCTGGGCGAAGCATCTCGAGGTTTTATTCTTAGGCTTTTATCTTTTACCAGCTTGCTTTTACTTTCTGGGCATTTAGCCCCTTCTTCCCACGAGATAAGGTGCAGTCCTAAAAATAGGTGAACCCAGTGCTCGAACAAGTGGAATGGGATAGGTGAGTGGGAAATAAGATGAAAAAGTGGTGCTGTGATGGGAGCGGACGATAGCTTTTCAGAAATCCCCCCAGTGGCAAACCAAAACCTACAGACACAGGCTTGCTAGGGCACCTTGTCAATCCCCCCAAACATGGTCAAGTGGGCAAGTGTAAGATCCAAGCAATTGTTAGAAATAAAAGGAATCAGATGCACATATTCAAGGGTTTTGATGATCAAAGTGACACATACCATGATACCTGGACTAATTACCTCATGGAGCAAGAACCATCTCTGACATAGGACCAAGCCGATGGTGATGGACGCTGTTGTTGCTGACAAAATAAAGATGCTGGAAGAAATAAAAGGTGGGCCCTCCAGGGCCATGCTAAAGTCAATCCTGCTCTCGGTACTCCATGTCTAGGATCTGTGGGCCTCGAGACATGATCTCCTAGTTATTCCTAAAAGTGGGAATAACAAACCTCTCGAGAGGTTATCCCTTTAGCTTAAAGATTTGCCGAGAACTCGTCGAAACCCAATGGTTTCATCAACAAGCCCACTAGAGGTGCTAGAGGTCCAACACTGAGGGAACAAGCTCGAGGTATTCAGTGAAACTTTGCACTCCCCCTAGGCGGTTCTTAAAGCCAAGCAATAAGTCTCTTTTGAGATTTCCATATTAATCTATTACCACTGACCAACCCAGTGTGTATGAAACTTACTCCCAGAAGATCGAGACAAGCTCACAACTGGAAAGGTCAGGAACAACACTGGGAGCTGAGGGGAGTTGTTTATTTTAAACAAGAAATTAAATTGCTGAAAGGAAATGTTTTCTAATTACTAGTCTTCACTGACCAACCTCTTGCGAGGAGCTGAGGAGAAGGGTTATTGTCAACTTTGAAATTGCATAAAATAAAGTCTAAACTAGCAATTAGTGTTCTACTTTGCAAAAGGGAAACTAACTAGATTGTGATTTATTACCTTATTGTTTATGTGAGATTGTTTGAAACTTATATCAAAGGGAAAACTGAAAGCAAGCTAGAAAGACAAGTAGTCCAAAAAAACACAACACCAACCCCCCCCAGGGGGAAACGAAAATTGAGGCCTCCTTTGGTTCACTGATTTTATTATATCGGTTACAATGGTCTCTTTTAGAGACTTGGGATTCTTATATGAGTGGATCAAAAATTGAATTACAATCTTTTCAAAGCTTTATACAAATATAGGGTGCTTCAAGGGGTCCTTGAGGCTTCAAAACTTCCAAAATTGGGCAGCGTTTGCCTTTGTCTTTTCGTCAAACCTGCAAAAACAACAAGTTAATTGGGGCAAAGATGTCCAAAATTTGATTAGAAAACCCAGCAAAAAGGTGTTAGACTGTTAGTACATGTACATAATTTTGTAAAAAAAATGGTTAAGTAAAACTAGACTAAAAATTTGATAAAAAGCTAACTAAAACAAGAAAGAAAAGAGCTTTTCTTTCTGATATTACTTGCTGTCCCAAAACAGAAAGTAATATCACAAAGATGCCTAGATATTACTTTTAGACTCTTTACAAATGAAACTATCTTTAGTCTTTAAATTTTTCCTTTAAAATTGAAACTAAGATAGCCACTAGCAAGTTAGATCAAAATAGATATTTATTTTGCAAAAGGAAGGAAATAAGTGCTTGGACTTTCTTGGAATCTTGGGCAATGGAGTCTTGTTGATGGATCAAAGAGGGACTATGTCCTTTTTTAGATCTTGAAGACAAAGATAGGTGCAAGCAAGCCCAATCTCCTCTTCAAGTGTGAGAACCTGCAACACTTATAGATCTCTTGCCAACAAATATTAGTAGAATGGTGCTACCTACATAGAATGCTTCATAAAGATATAAACATTAAGCAAAATGGATATGTATTATAGAAAATTCAAATATAAAAAAGCAATAAGATTATTAAGCAAGCCAACTTTTCTAATCTTATCCTACTTGGAGATAGCTCCACTAGAAGGCCACTTACTAACAATTGAAACAAGAAAAACAAAAAAACAAATTTTACCTCACAAAATAGCACGACATAGATGCTCCACACATGAAATTGGCACAAGAAAGTAGCCTCCAAAGCCTTTTATTCCAATTCACAATGCTGATACAATACAAGTACAATGATACACAAGCACAATTCCCAAGCTCCAACTAGCTTTGCAATGGGAAAGTGCTTCATTATATAGCCAAGAAGGGAGAAGCCAAGAGGAGGAGGGTGCACCACATGGAGAAGGAGGGCGCACCACATGTGAGGAGAAGGAACGCCAAGTGTAGGAGCAAGTTCCACTTGCAAAGGAAAAGGGAAGGAGGAGGTGACACCTTGCTCAAGGGAGACACCTCACTCAGCTCAACCCTTTCCCACACATGTGCAAAAAGAGGGTGCGCACCACTTGGCTCGAGAGGACGTGTGACTCACTTGGGAAAGATTCTCCTCACCCATAGCATGCCACCTTTCCCCTAAGTAACTCGCCCTTCTCCCTCAATCATCTCTCTCGTCTTTTGGTCAATGGGTAAAGGGAAAACATGTCCCCAACAAGTTTGCTAATTTTTAGCATTGCTGATTTTTCCTGATTTTTTATGTTTTTTTTGGGTTTTGTGAGGAAAATTAAATTTTTAGTGATTAAAATCACTAATTTCACTCACCAAAGTGGGTACATAGGTAATGTGGGTGCTCTAGGTCCAAAAATGAGCACCCCCAAGGCATACAAACCCTCCTAATACCACTTTTTTATTACAACTTCAAATTACAAATAAAAAATTCCGTTTAACGGAAAATTTTTAATTAATTGAAAAAATTAAAAAAACCTAAGGGGGACTTAGCACATTTCCATAAAACTTTAGGAGGATGTTTAGCATGGTAATATACATTAGACACTAGGCTTAGAACCATTCTAAGGCCTAACCATGAGTATATACTCCATCTTTGGAGAAATTGAGTAAAAAAACTCGAAAATTATAAATTGCTTAAACAACAGAATATAATAAACAAGTAAAAAAAACACTCCAGAGTAACAACTCATGTCTAGGTCTTAGGTGGCTAAACCTTTTACAAAGTTCATTATGCAACATCTCTTATTACAATTCCCCGTAGGGTATGGAAATGTGGAAAAAGTTGAAAAAAGGGCAATATTGGCCTGTTGGACTTCTGAACTCTGAATTTTGACCAAGTCGTTGTTCAATCTTTGGCGGCTCATCTGCAAGTCCATCCTAGTGCAACTTGGTGGACAACATGGCCAAAATTTTCAATCACTCTGCATAAAATTGAAAAGAAAAAGAAAATAATAAAAAAGAATAAGGAAAGAAAGAAAAAGACATCATACATCACATATGTATGTTGCTTAGTAAAATTATTGCGAATCATCAAAATAGTAGATGCGAAAGAGGGAAATAAAAATAAGGAAATAAATCACAACGACCACCACCAACAACTATCAAAAATTTTGGACAAGGTTCCCAACCCATCAATACCAAAAAAAACACCATTACTGTGTGGAGCTACCAGGCGATCAACACAGTTGAAAGAATTGTCCATATAATTAATATTGTGAATCCTTGCACTTGTTGCAGATATAGATTAACAACTGCTTCTCCACAAAATCTCAGATTGCAGGAACTTTCCAACAACATTAAAAAAATGACTGTATAAGACGCCAGATCAAGTTGCCTCTGTTAAGATCATAATCCACCTCTGCTGTAGTTTCCATTGCAAGAGATCCATTCTGTTCGAAAAAGAAAGCATGGGAATCTTTGCAAATACTGCCAGTTGTCAACAAGTCACTAGAAAATTAATCCCTCTGCCACCGAAGTTGCTGCCAACTGCCAACAAATTCGTTGTTGTCCTTGTTGCCATCGATGATGCAATACATAAATGAATTGTGAAAGGAACTTAGCCACTGTCATTCACTGTTGAGAGTAGCACATGTATTCGCAACAATTTTCCATACAGAGTTGCGACCACACAAATTAAAGTGCAAAGTTCTTGAAATGATTTCATATGGCCACCGTGCTCCATGGACAAATCATCATAGCGTTTCAAAGATCGTGAAGGCCATTTACAAAAAGATTAATTAAAGTCGACAAGGAAACCAAGGTTCAAGAAAATATATTAAAAAGGGGTTATATTATTTAAATATTCATAAAGTCCAATATCATTACTGGAAGATTGGATAACTCATAGAAGCATAAGTCAAGCTATATAAAAGATAGAAAGGTGAAGCTATTATAAGTCCAGCCTTGTACTCTTCAAACCTTCACAACTGATGCTCAAGCTAAGCATCATCTTCTTGGAGAACATTATTGTGAATATTGGAGTTCAAGAGACTCCTTTTGATGCTTAGTTGTGACCTAAGTTCCTATTACTTTGCCCTATATTTTCTAGCCATCATTTTGTTTCAACCTCTTACAAACTGAAAGCAATGTGTTGATCTTGAAGATTAATTTTGCTGTATGAAGACTGAAATAGAGTTGTAAACATAATTCATTAGCCTAAAAGTTTTCATTGATCTCTACTTACCCAGATTTTATTGTTTTGATGTTCTTTGGCCGAGGATCTAAAGATAAGATAAGATAATTTTATTAATGTCCAACGAATGACCACAAAAGTAGGTCAATGGGACTGTTATCGCACAAGTTGTAGGTTGGGCATAGCCCAACCCAAACCACAATATGGCGACAATTAAGAGAATACCTACCCACTGTCACCTTAGATAGGTATTCCCGTCACTTTTAGAGGTGAATTGATCACCTCAAGGGGGGAATATCGGGTAACCCTAGGGGAAAATGATACGAAAAGTAAGATGATGAGATGAATGTGTTGATGATTACAACTTTGTGAGACATCCTTCGGGACACAGACTGAGTGAGTCGGCCTGTGAGAGAGCCCGTGAGTTGGGTGTGCCCATGAGATGGGTGTGTCGTTCCTCTCTGAGACGGAGATGGGACGCTATGTGCCCCTATGTGGGGTGAGGATGCCCATGAGATGGGTGTATCGATGTGTATGCCCCTGTGTGGGGTGAGGATGCCCATGAGATGGGTGTGTCGTTTGAGATGAAACGATGTGTACCCTTGTGAGGGGTGAAGGTGCCCATGTGATAGGTGTATCATTCTCCTTTGTGTAGAGAGTTGAGACGAAGTGGTACTCCAGATGATTCTCTTGTGAGACTCAGTGAGATAGAGATCTGTTGAGTAGGACGTCCCTGTGGCTGAGCACAGGTGGACGTGCCTCTAGTGCTTGAGCACTAGTGGGTGTGTGAGATGCCTTGCTATATTGTCTGAGAGTAAGATTTACCTGTAACCCTAATTGTGATGTAAAGGGTATAGGTCGGCCCCACCATAAAGTGAAAGATAATTAATGTAAAAGATAATTAATATTGTAATTATTAATTATATTCTAGGTTAGTGAGGTCGGCCCTGTTGTGCCAATAGACACCACTTTTGATGTGACCAGTCTAGTATAAATAAAGGTGATTTCTCCATTGAGGAAACACAACACACATGTGATTTTGGAAATTTCAGCAAGTACATATTCTAGGGCTGAAGTGCCCACCTCTCTTGGGTGCTAGCTTCTTGGTTTTGGAGTTCACCCTTTTGTGTGCTAGGTCTATGGTGTGGGAGGTCTTTCTCTTGAGAATATAGCAAAGGATTGTTGGGTTTTCTTCCTTTGTTGAGAAGGGTTTCCCAGGATATTTCTTGTGTTCTTGTGCATGGTATTTCTTCTTGTGATCTTGGTTATTGTAACACTTGTAAATTGTGTAGCTGCATTTGTTCATGGTTCAAGTAAATGCTAAAATGAAATAAACCTCATGCTTGAGCCTAGCATAGTGAAAATTTAACATAATGCCCCTATAGGTCGAGTTGCTAAGTGGAGGATGGCTTTGATGACACGTCTCAGAAGTGTTTTAAGGTTGCCAAGTCTTTGAGTACCTGCGGAAAGTGTTTGTATCTGCTCGAGACACAAGAAAAGCCAATTGTACGAGGTATATGTTAGGCGGACGAGCAAGTTAAGCTTGCTGTCCCTATTTGCAACAGTCAACAAAAATATATATAGGCAAGAAAATCAGTTACTTACTGCAGAAATAACCATCAAAAGTATCAAGTATTTATTGGGCAATGAAGCACTAAACATGCAAACTAATTCTCAATACTTTAGCACAAGCTTTGATGGTGAATTAGGGCTGCAAAAAAGATGTTTTTAGAGATTTTTCAGAGCAGCCAAATGGTTGTAGCAAAGATTTTCTACAGCAGCAACTTTTACCCCAAGGAATTAGCCAAAAATTTGCCCAACATATGCCAACATCAAGTAGATTAACAATAGCAACTTTCCAACTATTTCCAACGGTAAAAGAGTGAGAAATTAAGCTTGAAAAAGAGAGTTTGCAGCAGCCCTAATGGCTGTAGCATAAGTTTGTAACAACAACAAGATATCCTTGATCAATCAAAACGCCCTAGTGGCTCAAGCAAGAGATTAAGGCAAATAATTGATTCTACTTTGAACAAATTCAATATTTCGTAAAATCACGTATTTCAATGCAAACAATTTATTTCTCCAATGCAATAAACGATTAGTGCCTTGCCGAATGGGTTGTGGAGTCTTCTTGTATTAGGTTAGGACTACTAAATCTCAAGGGGTGTAACCCCTTTTACTCCCTTGAGATAGAAACCCTAACAAGGTAAAGTCTAGGAGGGTGTAAACCCTTTTACTCCTCCTAGAAACCTTTGAAATAGCCTTTTCAACAGACAATAATGATAAAAATGGGTGGAGGTTGTAAATCCTTATACTTCTCCAAGGATCTAGCCAATAACAAGCATGGAACAAGAAAGAAACCTAACTAAGTGCAGATTTCCCTTACCAATTCCAAGAAATGCCAAGACAAATCCCTAGTTACCAAACAATTTTCATCACCAAAGCAAAGAGAGAGTCTCCAAGAGTAGCGCACCGCTTCCTTCCATAAGACAAGAGATAAACCATATCATGTTGTTTTTCTTCATATAAGATATTATCGATATATTATTACAATGATGAGTGTTCCATATATAGGGAACATATGGTGACCATCCATGAAATGATGCGTCCCTTGAATAATCAGTAACTATTTATTATTATTATTTACTTATTATATATGATATTTAATAATCAATAATTATATTATTAATTATTATTCGAAGAAAATGTCTTCCCGATGTTGTCCAAACATCAACACTCCCTCTCAACGAGGGAGACATTCTGCATCAAGCCAAGCTTGTCTCTGAAATATACAAACTTCACCCTAGACTCATGACACTTGTCTGTCAGTCTTGGGAGACGTCTCTCTCCCACCTGAACCGAGGAGAAACTCCTTCTGCGGCTCTCCCTCTAAGCCAATTAACTCTCTCTAAGATCAGGCTCACTCTGGGTCCGCATGTAATAACATATAGCATCTCGAGACTTTATTATTCCTTGTCAAATCACCATGGCTAGGACAAATACCACACCAGGATCTTTCACCACAAGTACACACCTATGAGTGAATGTTAGCTTGATGCTAACTGACACGTGGAAAGCACTTCAAGCCCATTTACCACAAGTGCACCTTTATGATAAATGTAACCTATCTCCCTTGGTCTGCAGCCCAATCTAGGAGAAGTTACGCTCGATGTTGAAACATCAACACTCCCTCTTAGCTAGGGAGATATCTTTCCATAGTAGTACACAACTAATGTCCAGAGACACACAGTCTCTGCCAGTGGTACACAACCACCATAGTAGCAAAAGGTTTGTCAGACATGGCACTCCCATGTGGACTTCTAGAGGCTACACCCTCTAGAAACACTAGGGTCAACTCCCATAGTGTGTGATGTCAAGGGTCAACTCTTTTGACATGTCCTCACGTGCCCTCCACATGGGATGTTGGGCTATAATCCCAAATGCACTTTTCCCTTCTCGAATAAGTGTCCCACTTATCCCTTCTCGAATAACTGTCCTCACAGATCAACTCAACTCAATTCATAGAGGAGTACGATCTGGAGAATGTTTGTCACACATGGCACTCGCATGTGGACTTCTAGAGGCTACACCCTTTAGAAACACTAGGGTCAACTCCCATAGTGTGTGACGTCAAGGGTCAACTCCCTTGACATGTCCTTGTGTGCTCTCCACATGGGACGTGTCCTCATGTGCTCTCCACAAGGGACGTTGGGCTATAAGCCCAAACGCACTTATCCCTTCTCGGACAAGTGTCCCACTTATCCCTTCTCGGATAAGTGTCATCACAGATCAGCTCAACTCAGTCACAGAGGAGTACGATCTGGAGAATGGCTCAGGAAGCTGCAAACATCAACACTCCCTCTCAGCGAGGGAGGCATTCTCTGCCACACCATGTCTGTCACGAAAGTACTTGAACTTTGTCTCGGTTTGGTAAGAACATCAACAACCTACTTATCTGTAGGAAGGTACAACACTAATACTTCCTTCCTCTGCACCATGTCTCGGATGTAATGGTACTTGAGCTCAATGTGGTTTGATTTGTCATGAAACACTAGATTCTCTGAGATCTTCACACAACTTTGGTTACCATAATGAATAATGGTGGAATCCAACACATGTTTGGATAAATCTGCAAGGAGCTTGCGAAGCCACATTACTTCACAGACTGGCATACTTAATGCAATGTACTCTGCTTCCGTTGTGCTCAAAGCCACATAAGTTTGTTTCCTGCTACACCAGGAAACCACGGAAGATCCCAAAGCGAAGCAACACCCGAAGGTGCTCTTTCTGTCCACTACACTCCATGCCCAATCAGAGTCGATATATTCTTTCCATATCATATCAATACTAGAAGTATATCTCAGACCATGTCCAACTGTGCCTCACAGGTATCTCAACACATGCTTCGCAACAATCTAGTGTGTCTATCTCGGCTGACTCATAAACTGGCTAAGTGCATTCATTGCATAACAAATATTTGGTCTGGTGTTAACCAGATACATCAATGATCCAATCAGCTGTCTGTACAGAGTCATATCAATTTCGTTAGAATTGGAAAAAGACACACTTAGTTTCTTCAGATTCGTCATCATTAGTGTAGCCACAAGCTTCAAGTTCAACATCCCAAAATTCTTCAATATCTCAACTGTGTACTTACCTTGACTCAGCAAGATCTCATCAGTTCTCTGTCACACCTCTAGTCCCAAGAAGTAGTGCATCATACCAAGGTCCTTCATCTCAAACTTAGAGGCCAATGCATACTTGCATTCAACAATAAGGCTCTCTGTATCGGTGAGGAATAAATCATCAACGTAGAGGACCAAAATCAGGGACTCACCATTAACAATCTTGTAGTATAGGTTGGGATCGACAAAACTTTTGTTGAAGCCCAAAAATCATCAGGTGTCCATCAATCCTCTCATACCAAGCTCTAGGTGGTTGCTTGAGTCCATACAAGGCCTTCTTCAACCTGCACACATGAGACTCCTTCTCATGTATCATGAAACCATCTGGTTGCTCGATGTATACTTCTTCCTCAATCTCTCCATTGAGAAAGTTTGCCTTTACATCCATCTGATGTACTCTCCAACCCATGGATGCTACAGGGGAAATAATCATTCGGATAAAAGTGTATCGAGCAACAAGAGCAAATGTCTCCTCATAATCTATTCCCTTTATCTGAGAGAATCCTCTAGCAACAAATATCATTTTGTGCCTCTCGATGCTCCCGTCAACTGTGTTTTTGATCTTGTAGATCCATTTGGAAGTCACTGCAAACATCCCCTCAGGTCTCATAACAGTATCCTACACATCATTCTTCATGATGGATTGATACTCCTCCATCATGACATCTCTCCATACTGGATGACTAGTTGCCTCCTCATAACAGGAAGGCTCAAAATGAATGATGTGGCTCATAACTGCGGCATAACATGAATATCTCCAAGGTCTCTTGCTCACTCAGAAGATACCATGAGGAGCTGCATATCCTTCTGTCTCCTGCAGAGTCTGACGAGCCCATGTAGGTCTCTTCCGGCCTATTGCAATATCTCTAGGTACATCAACTGGAGCTACAGGATCATTGAGATCAATTGGATCAATCTCCATGTGAGATCCTCTAGATCTCTTAAAGGATACCTCCTCCTCAAAGGTAACATCTCTGCTCACCTCAATCTGTCTCTGACTAGGGATGTAGATCCGGTATGCCTTCGAAGACTCATTGTACCCCACAAATGTACCCTTTCTGCCTGAAGGGTCTAGCTTGATCCTTTTCTCCTTGGGTACATAAATGTATACTGAACACGCAAATATCCTGAAGTGTCCAACCTCAGGCTTCACTCCGGTGAAGGCCTCTTGGGGCGTCATGTTCCTCAAAGTCTTATGAGGACTTCTGTTCTGAACATACACTGTAGTCATGGATGCCTTTGCCCACAAAAACATAGGTAAATGCTGATCATGCTAAGTCATCTTGGACCATACTTGATATATCGAGGTTCCCTCATGAAACCAATGTCTCAGGAAGCTGAAAAACATCAACACTCCCTCTGGAGCTAGAGGTGACTCCTCCTCTGTCTCTGCTCCCTTTGACACTGAAGGTAGATCTTCCTCCTTCTCTGGTGGTAACTCAATCTCTGCCCCCTCTCTGGGAGTGCCTCTACATACACTGGAACTGCTGCCATGCCTGCTTCCTTAACATCTCATGTCTCGACCTGCTCCCTCTGAGTCTCATAATGTGTTTGCCTCCTCTACTGGATCTACCATAGTTGTGCTACATTCAGTCTTGACTCACTGTATCCATGATCATTGGAACTGTCTCTGCTATCTGGCATGGGCCCATCCTGGGAGGTACATTGCTCCTAGAGACTTCCTGTCTCTGAGCATCATGTCTGGCAATGTCTCTCCTTGATATTATATTGGAAGGTCTTTCCCTCCATGTTTTCCTCCTACGACCATCATTATGGCTCCTTCTCAGAGCTATTACTCGTGACCTTCCCGGAACAAGAAACAAGAACAACAAAAATCATCTCCTAGAGGAGATCAATTTATCTTGTACACAACTATATACAGTAACCCTCCAAATAATATATCTTCTACTATGATCAACACACATCCATCATATACTCGATGTCATACAACTACCAACACACATCCAATATATACTCGATGTCATACGGCTACCAACACATCCATCATATACTCGATGTCATACGACTAACCATGTTGATTTTCTAGTGTTAAGTTAAACAAGCACAATTTTTTGCAAGTGGTAATTACTTCCAATGATATACGATATTACTTTAGTAAACACTAGAACATCACTAAGTAACTTGGAAAATTTCAACTTCTTAGTCTCTTCCTTAGATCACTTATCCCACGTGTGAGAGAGAAAAAATATGCGTGTCTATTGTTGTGTCTTTCAAGTGTCTTTTTATAGTAATATTAGATTGATCCAAAAAAGACACATCTCTTTGAAAATTAAATTTAAATTTAGTTAATTTTCCTTCTTATAAATAGTTGGAGAATACCTCCGTAACTACCCAAAGATTAATTTGGTTATAATCCATCCACATAGCGTTCGACTTTGTTAAATTGTTCCTCCATAATTCATGTGATTCTTTGCATAAATATAGGTAGAAGTAAATATGCAGTACATTCCTCATATTTAGGTAATTAGACATTTTTACTAGAAATTACTGCCCACCATAATTTATGGAATTCTTTCTATAATTTAGGTAGGAGTAAAAAGTAACTATGTTGTACATAGAGATTGTAACAACCCATAAATTTATCACTCCCATCATTTTAATCTACTCTCATTTTCCTGGGCCCTCCTGTGAAGGAGTCAAGCCCAGTCCCGCTCTGATACCATGTTGTTTTTCTTCATATAAGATATGATCAATATATTATTACAATGATGAATGTTCCATATATAGGGAACATATGGTGACCATCCATGAAAGGATGCGTCCCTTCAATAATCAATAACTATTTATTATTATGATTTACTTATATATATGATATTTAATAATCAATAATTATATTATTAATTATTATTCTAAGAGAATGTCTTCCCGATGTTGTCCAAACATCAACATATCACAATAGAGAGAGAGAATGAATTTTCCCAAGTAGGGCGAAGATTTCAACCAAGTATCCTTCTCCACATGGGAGAGCTATGATCAAAATGAGATACAAAATGATTTCTATTTATACAAATCCTCAAAAAAATAGTTTGTCCACATTCAAAGGGTAAAGCACAAGATAAGGGGACAACAACCCTTACTCTTGCCCCTTTGCCAACATTATGTTTTTTAATTCATAATTTGCAGATAAGAAAAACTCTAGAATTGACGTCATCCCTTTCTAGGGTGACATTTTGGCATTCTTAGGTGGACGTTGAGCTTGAAGATGAATCGTTGGGCCTTCAAAGCCTCCTCCCTCATGCACTAGGCTCATCTCTATCATGCAAAGGGTCTTCTCCCTCAAAAATGCCAAGTGTCTATTATGAACATAAATATACATATAAATAGATATTCATAACATACTAATTAATTAATAAACAATAATTACTTTTATTAAAGGATAAAAGTTATCAAGGAAAGGCATTAAAGTTATTATTATTATTATTATATATATATATATTATAAAGGATTTTAAGAATATTGGAAGGTGTATTAATAAAGAGAAAGGATATTTTATATAAGATATTTAATTATAAAGTGAAAGGAGTATTTTGAAAGTAAAAAAGAAATTATTCCAAGGAGAAATAAGTATTCAATTATATATATATATATATATATATATATATATATATATACTATAAAAGTTTAAACCCTTTATATTTAGTCAATTTGACTTTGGCTTTTAAGGGAAACTTTTAATTATATATATCCTTTTTAAAGTTTCAAAGTATTATTTTTTTTAAACAAAAGTTTTGAAGAAGGACAATAAAAATCATTTATTATGGAAGGATATCAAGACAATTTAGAAATACAATCACAAATATTGGAAGGAGAACTAGGACATTATAAAGCAAGCAATAAAAAATTACAATTTGAAATTGAGAAAGAAAAATATTTTAATGGGTTAACACAGAAAGATAATCGTTATTCAAAGAGCGTATTCGGGAACTCATCGCACAAAATGAAGAACTAAAGACTGAAAGACAAAAAATGGACCAAGACTTACTAGAACGAGATGAAGAAATATTACGATTAAAAAATCATAGTGAAAAACTTCTTACTCAATTAAGAAGTCAAGGGATACAAAACAACGTGTCCAGGAGTTGGAGCAAGAGAATCAAGATCTCGGGAAGAAATTATCAGGAAATGATGAAGAAGCTTCTCGTTTGAAGAACCTTAATCAAAAATTGCTTGAACAAATTAAAAAGATGAAAGATGAAAAGCTCGAGAATCGAAATATTATAAATAAAGTCGGAAAATCAGAAGATGAAGAAGAAATTTCACGCCCAAAGGTTCATAATCAAAATTTACTAACACAAATTAAACAGTTGAAGCATGATAAGAAGACTTTACAAGAAAAGCTAGATCGCAAAACATCATTAGTCGATAAGGAAACGATGACAGACCCAACTAACCTTACAACTCAAAAGGAGGCAAATCCATCTGATGTAAA
>JASDQU010436031.1:53988-70553 GCA_032191745.1 Picea mariana
TGCCCAACAACCCTAACAAGTTGGGAGAACATTCATCTGGGTTGGCACCCAACAACCCTTAGAGACCATTGTTCCTCGAAGAATCGTCATGGATGTGATGTCCTTGACGATGCACTATGGATGTGTAGATCCTAGTGTTACCCTAGCGGGTTGTGCCTCTTAGAAGATCCACATGGGTGCACACATGTGTGACATGTCCACATTGAAGTAGGAATGTGTGACAACGAGATGCTAATAATAGCATGGTCTGTGAGACCATGTCATGGTCAGAAGACCATGGCATAGCCTGCGAGGCTATGAAGAACTAAATAAAACATCATTGAGAATACATCCCTAGCTAAGAGGAAGTGTTGATGTTTTTTGGTAGTTGCAAGAGGTATTCACCTCCAAGAGACCTCCTACGAATGATATCACGAGAAGAGAAAAACCCCAATCACCTATGATGAGAAATACTTGTATTAGTCAACCCTATGGTGTAAAGACTAATTTATATTGAGTTATAAATTAATTTCATGTAACTTGTACAAGTCGCCCCTAGTGTGAAAAGAGACACCTTGTGAAAATACACATCCCCTCATTACATTGGATATATATATATATATATATATATATATATATATATGCCCCATCCTCATTTGAATATAACACTAACACACACATTGTCCCTTGATCTAGTACACACCTCCCTCAGTCCCTTGTGTGCAACTGCAGGAGAGAAGATATTGTTTTTTGCTGGTATTTTCTTTGTATGTGATTGTCTTTCTCTTGGATATCATTATCTAGCAGGTCTCCTTCTCTGCTCGCGGGTGGTACTTGAGGATTCCTATGGTTGGGTGGTAATGAAATAGTATTACCTAAGGTTAAACGATCAGACCCATTTTGTAATCTGTGTATGGTTAATCTTGTTGAGATCCTAGTTAGCTTACTGTAGTTGTAAACTAGTTTAGAATTTAAAACTTCAACAGAGGGTGCACCACTTGGAGAAGGGGGGTGCACCGCTTGGAGAGGATGGGTTTTCCAAGTGTGAAAGTGTGGGTAGCCACCTCTCCTTTAACTCTCAAAAGTCACCATGTGTAAGAAGATGAAGGCAGAGAGGGGCACCACCTCTCAAGAGGTAGGCAGTGCACTCTAGAATGAGCCATCTCTCAAGAGGGGCACACTTCTCTTTTGTGCACATGCTAAAACTTAAATGGGTGTCATCTCACTCAAGCCTTTAACCAATAGAAGCCTCCCTTTAGTTTCCACATAGCCTTTTAGGCTTTATTTGAATTTAAACATGTTAAAACATGTCTCCGATATGTTTCCCAGAAAATAGCATTTGCTGATTTTTCTTGATTTTTTTGTCTTTTTTGGGTTTTGTGAGTAAAATTGACTTTTTAGTGATTAAAATCACTAATTTTACACATAAAAGTGGGTACTTAAGTAAAGTGGGTGCTCTAGATTAAAAAATGAGCACCCCCAAGGCATATGAAGCCTCCTAGTACTATTTTTTTAATACAACTTTAAATTACATTTAAAATATTCCGTTTTACATCAAAAAAAATTATTAATTAAAAA
This sequence comes from Picea mariana, assembly GCA_032191745.1. Classification (NCBI taxonomy): domain Eukaryota; kingdom Viridiplantae; phylum Streptophyta; class Pinopsida; order Pinales; family Pinaceae; genus Picea; species Picea mariana. The sequence continues at coordinate 55,546 of JASDQU010436031.1, forward strand.
AACCTAAGGGGGACTTAGCACATTTCCATAAAACTTTAGGAGGATGTTTAGCATGGTAATGTACATTAGACATTAGGTTTAGAATACCATTCCAAGACCTATTCATGAGCATATACTCCAACTTTGGACAAATTGAGTGAAAAAACTTGGAAATTATAAATTGCTTGGACAACATAATATAATTAACAAGTAAAAAAAACACTCCAAAGTGATGTCTAAGTCTTAGGTGGCTAACCTTTTACAAATTTCATCATGCAACACCTCTTATTACAATTCCTCACTGGGTATAGAAATGTGGTAAAAAAAGTTAAAAAGGGGCCATATTATCCTACTAGACTTCTGAACTCTGAATTTTGAACAAGTCATTGTTCAATCTTTGGGGTTCTAAGAAGCAACATATTGTGGTTCTATCTTCTAGAAAATATGAGTTTGTTAGAACTCTCCCAACTAGAAATCAACTTGTCTAGATGAGAATGATTCTTGATTGGTTGGGTCTTCCTCAAAAGGGCCCCACCCCTCTCTATTGTGGCAATCAAAATACCATCAAACTTATTCATAATCTTGTGGATCATCATAAATTTAAACATGTTCAACTTGGATGCACCTATATGTCATCTCTATGCTCTAGGACATGTTGCACCCATCATTGTTCCTTCAACTGATCAACTTGCAAATATCTTAACCAAAATATTGTCGTGGTTCATATTCACTAGTTTGTGACATCGTATTAATGCGAGAGACTTGCCATTTAGGGGGGATGTTGTGCTATAATGACATCTCTCCATGGCCCCTATTAACTTTAAGGGGCGTTGTTAGAATTATTAGTGTAATCCATACATATGACCATAACTCGTGTATCATTATTAATTGTAACTATGGCTAAGGCCATATATTATTAGGTATGGTTAAGGCGCCAACCTAGTCAAACATGACATGCATGCTTAATAACCTCTTCAGGTGTATTCCCTTATTTTGTGGGCCCATAACCCCCTCTTGAAGGAACACCTAACTGGATTTGTGTATAAATACACAACTCAAGCTCACATTTGTATAATCTCATCATGTGATCTTCTTGATCCTTCTTAAAAGTTATTTGATGCATAATGAACTTATATCTTTGGTGTTATCTTTTGATTGAAATTTCTTTCTTGTATGTGTACTTATGAATTTTGTGTGGTGCACTTGTACTTGGTGTTCTCCCTCTCTAGTGCATTAAGGTTATCTCCCTCTAGTGCACTTGTGATTGAGATACTAAAAAATTTGGGTTTGTTTTGGTTCCATTTGATTCCTTGCTTTCATTTGTGGATTTCAACATTTCATAGTTGTATATGACATTGAACTATACAAATAGATAAAATTCCAACCAAAACTAGACATGTGGGTTGCTTCAAAAGGATCTTATGGCCTTAATGGAAGTTTTTCATATAATGTACTAATGGTAAGATGTTGCAACAATGGCACCAAAGAAAGGACCTACCTTACATATCTATATGTACAATTCAAGTAAATTAGCTTAACCTAAACCATAACCTAATATATCTCACATAAACATTAATTGAAATAGTTACTTGGTCATCCTAGAACTAATTGTGACCATAGATCATGGTTAGTGCAAAACTCCTTGCAAGGTTGATGCATGTGGCACTAATTGGGATAGTCACCCAATGTACAATGAATACCAAAAACCCAATAGGGAAAGGGCTAAAACCTACACAACAAAAACACTAAAATTTATACTAAGCTTTTGGCTTTGCTTCAAAAACTACATAACAAACCAAAAACAATGAAAATATATTGAAGATTAATTGTAGAGAAAACTATGTAAGCTAGCACATATGTGCCAATGATTTATGCAGTGAATCCAGCTCCATTTATGTACCCACAAGCACAACTTTAGTTGTCTCCTTATGTATCATAGTAATATTTCTATAGATGACAATGGAACACTATTCTATCATGTATAACAAAACTCTCGATAATGACATCCTCCAATTCCCAAACCAAGAAGAGCCCAAGTGACACAATAGGATCGATATGTCTTCATGAATACAATGTCATACATAATATATAGTTAGATATCAAAAAACACAAATCAAATTTCTTACACATTGCAATGCCAAAGGTTTTCCCAACAATTTGACACTATAAATCCTCATAAGAAGGCATTTGAAACACCCCAACGATACTAGTACTTTAGTGCATGACAACAAAAATTGGTAATTCCTAGAACATGCACACTTCCACAATTAGTCACTCGATGCCCATGGCGATAGTTATAGTTATGTAGAGAGAGCAAGGTGGAAATAACTCTACTATCAATGCCCAATAGAAAACCCTAAGCTTGAACTCATTCATGTCCACAAGAGGGATTGATAAAGGGTTTCTCTAACCCTTTACCAAAAAGCCTTACTATCCCATGTCTCTTTCTTGCACATTTGGTTAATTAAGTCTACCATGGTCATCCATAAAAGTTGTGATGCCTCATTCTCATTTAAATGAAGGTACAAAACATTGTCCCCTACTAATAAAACTATATTATCTACCATGACTAACTCAATAATATTACCATAGTCATAATCCTGCTCATCATAAGCTTAAGTCATCAAGGAGCATACCAATGCCAACATCTAGTGCACATTCTAATTTACAACCTACTTCTTAACCCATGGGCCATGAAAGTGAACGAACTATTTAATTTCAAAGTTCAAATGTATTCTCAATGTTATTTGTGTAATACAACTCACCTACAACTATGAACAATTTTCAAGTTAATGACACCTAAAGAAACATGAAGTATGATGTACCAATGTAAATTTTAAACGAAAAAATTTAATTAGATCATCAAGATTATGTAACATGCATGATTCATTAAATCCCCCTCCCACACATATAGCCCATTGAATTAGTTCAATCAATTCAAATGAATTGTTTGTTAGAGTGCATTGTGAGGTCTCTGGTTGTAATATACTAAGGTTCTAGTTCCTCATCTAGTGGGTTATCAGTTGTTATTGTGTCTAACAACTGAGCCACCCTCCATCCAGATATTCCAAGGAAGAGAGAGGATCCCATAAGATTTTCCTCATATATATATATATATATATATATATATATATATATATATATATATATATAATTTAAAATAAGAATTTTAATCTCAACCAAAAACTTTTAAATATCCATATGACACAACAAACCCATAAACATTGCCAATAACCACATACAATCAAAAAGTTGATGATGCAGTGCACGAAGTAATGGGAAAGAGAAAGAGCACGGGAGCTCAACATTAAATGGTCAAAGTATTGTCAAATGGTGTGCCACAGTGGGAGGTGGAAATAATAATAATTGATACAAGAACTTTTGATAAGAGAAAAATTCATGATAAAAAACAAAACAATACAAGAAGCAAAATATCCACATAGGTGACATGTAGACACTGCATTGTAAGCCATGCCGTACATACCTTAGTTGATGTGTGTTCAACATAGCTTAGGATCCTAGTATAGGACGCTTAGAGAGAGGCTCCCTTCGAGGGATAATTTTAAGAATGAAAATTTATCTCAAAATGTAGAAACCTTAGCGAATCTTGCTAGATAATTTTAAGAATGGAAATTTATCTAAAAATGTAGAAACCGTAGCGAATCTTGCTAATCCTTAATATTCAAACTATAAAATGTTTGGCCACATTTTGATAAAAGTATTCAAATTTCTAAGAATTTATATAGTTTCTATAAAATTTGGGCTGTTTTTAAGGTAAAATATTTTTATTCTATAGAATTTGGGTGAATCTTTTTTAGAAAAAATGGAAATTGACACATCTTTTTTAGAGAAAAAGCATGAAAAATTAACCCATAAGCCATATATAGCCCCTAAATTTTTCCTTGCTCCCTTCTCTTTGCTTAACCAGTAATAGTTAAGAATATATTTCTTGAAATATAAGAGATTTGATTAAACCAGAAAAATATGTTCCCTATATAATATAGGGATATATATTTAGAGTTGGGTAATAACTATCATTCATCCGATTAAAATCAAGTTAATTGGGAATATGTTTCTTGAAATTTGTTCACGTTGGAATTATTATCATGACATTTTCCTTTCCCTAGTATTGCATGCACTACAAATCCCTTTAAATGAAAAGAGACAAACAAAAGCAACCTGAGATGTTCCAGATGCACCTAGTACACATCCTACAATGGCACTATGTATAGCACGAATCTTGTTGACATTTGGAGGAGAATTAGTACAGGAGGCGTAGAACTGTAACTAGGATCTTTATGTTGACTTACTAGGTTTGATGCACCAAACCTGCAAGTTTTGCAATTTTTTTCTTCATACTTTTCTCATCTATAATTTTCTTTTCTTTTGTTAATAAAGTCTCGCAGCTGTGCCAATCTCTCAATCAACACTGGCATTCTGTTCAACTCAAACATAACACTAGATATAACTAAAGAATTCACTGGCAAGTTTTGTCTAGTCCCTCATTAAGTTTGGCACGATAAAACCTTTTCCTGATTTTATATTGATGTTGCTTGTAACCTCTTAACTTGCACCAGAATTCCACAATCATTTGCTTTTTTTGGTCTAGTAAAACCTTGAACTACCCCATGACAAGCTGAGCCTTAGTATAAACATACTATATGTGTGTAAATTGTGCTCTTTTATTGATTTATCAGCATCATTTATGATGATTTGCTATTCTCAAAATTCAGTTCCAAATATTGAATCAGAGCCTTAACTTTTTATTGTGAATACTTAAGGTTGCTACTATTTCTATTGATTAAGAAAGGACCATTCTTATTTTGTATAGAAACTAAAAGTACATTTCTAAATGCACATCATCCAACACTAATTACAATGTTTTATTCCTGTACAACGAGACTTTTTCCATTGATAATCCATACAAGCAATATTTTTCCTTTGTCCTTTAGCAGGGTATGCCATGAAGTTACAGCCATAAGTGTGCCTAAAGTCTGAGTTTTCTTAGAACATTATCTTCACTCTAGCCATTAGTTTTTGAAAGTTCTAAGTTACCGTCTTAAGTACCACAAATTTCTTCATTTCATTCAATTAGATTATATTTTATCTTTTGCATTTAAAGAACCTCGTTTGAAGATTTTCCTTGTTTGATAAATCCGGTTATATATAGGGACGTTCACATTTTATGTACTATTTGGGTGGCTGGTCCTCCATAACGGCCTAGCAATCAAAGATATCCTTCACCGCACAGGATTTCAGATGGTAGCTGTTGGACCTGCCAAAAGGCAGAAACAATCAATCATCTTTTGTGCAATGCAAAATAGCCCAAACCTGGAACTGGAATTCTGCAGAGTGTCACATTCTGTATGTTACCGCTTGAATAATTTATATGCCTTCCCCATCATCAAACCTTCCGCATATGACAAATCTCCAACTACTATCTTACAATGTCCGTAAATAAAGATGCATGCTAAAGCTGCAGAATGCTGCGTTAGTCGCATCTGACTCTAGTGAAAGAGAAAGACATTGCAAAAGTTATGAAAATTTGTCGCCACCACGTGATTGGTCCACCGTGAGAGTGATTGCTATTGCAATATGAGAAATGGAACTTAAGATGAATGCGAGCCCTTGAGGTATGGCATGAAATGTTCAAATTGATACGTCAAACTTCACAATATGACACATGACCGAAGATGGCATCCTCAGAATACTCTCTATGTTTAGTTCCTTTTTTTGCCAAGGCAACACCACTGCAGATCCTGTGCTTTCTCACATACGTGACACATAAACTATCATACAGGTGCTTCTGAAAACACCTAAGACCTCAATATCTGTATATGCACCTCACTGAAGGATTTAAGATACTTCACAAACAAAACTCACTACAAAATATTTAAGTAGCTTATTTCATCAGCAACCTTCTCAGTAGACACTCATTGAACTTCATTGTATGAAGCCACTTCGGAGGACTTGAGGCACACTACCTCTGTGGAGGTTAACATCAACCTAAAAGCATGAAATTAAAATTTCTCTCTTGATAAAGACTGTATGTAGGATACAGTTGCCCCCCGCAAGTGGAACCTACGTAGTATGAACTGATGAATTATTATGAGAAACCAAATAAAGAAAAAAATGTAAAATGCATAATTACTTTAAAACATCTGTTGCAAAATCCATAGATGCATTTGTAAGCATTCATCGAGATGAGGCCATTCCTGAGTGGAAGAGTGGCAGCACAATTGCATGGAATCTTGAGAAATGAAACAAGTAAAAGAAAAATTCAAACAAGGTATGTTTCCTTCATAATGTTAATCAAGTATAAAGTTATAAACCACAGATGTACATGAAAGCATTCAGCCATAGTACATTCTAATCCAAAAATAATGTATAGTAACTGCTAGCTTAGCATAACTTTCACTACATACAACTGTTAAAGGCTTACGTGCTTGGCATGCTCACAAAATTCTAGATATGTTACACACCTCTTATGGAAAGAAAAAGCATTCACCTCGGTTGTGAGGCAGAAAACAAATCAATGGAAATAAATTTGATCCGCGTCAAAATTGAAGAGGCGTGAAATTTAAGATTGAATTTAGACACACCAGGGAATACAGTGTCAACTTAAAGAAAAGTTGTACGGAGGATTTGCATCTCTCTGATGGAGAAGTTCATCAAGATCATGTACAATTTTAAAAACAGCATCTGGTCGAGCAAGTTTCAGTGCATTCTGGGACATCTTCTGGAGTTCCTCCACATTTGGACCAAACCAATCAGCAACAATATTGGCAATCTCTTTTGGTGATTTACTAAACTTTCCAGCACCATTTTCGACAACATAAGGCACATTCCCAGCTTCCTGTAAATTGCAGACAAATGTGGAACATTATATTGAGGTCAGTAGTTATTATTATGATCATCCACTAATGCAATCAGCCTCAATCATTTGATATTGTTGCAGACATGCCCCTTTAACTTCATCAGCAAGGCATAAATTATGAGGCTTTCATTAAATGTGAATAACACAGGCAGAAATTAGACATGAGTTCAAACTTTTAGTTTCACAACATTCCGATCATTCCAAAACCATCTGCCTTGATCAATATCCAACTGTACCAACTTGTTTGGTGCCTCAATATGCCTTGGAATGTTTATCTACAAAAGAAAATGACTATTTAAAATTTTTAGCAGTTAGGGTTTTGGGGCTCGTATGACGATTCTGAGCATATGTTTGGATTCCCTACAGAAAATCGAATTTGATGAGCCTGATTTCGTTGACATGCAAGAGGTTGTTATTTTTAGAAGTGGCCATTTTTAGGTGTACTATATTTGGCAGTGTTCTACGATAAGTTCTCCACATTTTTCATCTTTTCCTATTTTTTTAGGAACGGCCACTATTTTCAGCATGTCTATTTTTTATTGTGCTATTATTAGCAGGTGTAATTTCCATGCAGTGTGATATGTGGAAGCAGGTAAAGGCACCATATCAGATAAATTTGGCAATGAGATAAGGTTGAGTTGCATGCATAAGTTTATTTTCAGTGGATGACTCATCAGCTATTATTGGCAAGAGAGAGGGACTTTCTTGCATGAAGATGAAGATGTTACTATTAGACAGCCAGTTTATTTTGGGAAGGTTCACTTATTTTGAGTTGAGTCAACACCGCATTGAGTGTGCATGCGCTAGGTTATATTTTTGGACAGCCAATCTTAAAAAAGACTTCAGTTTATCTTCAGTCTAAGTCAACACCACATGCAAAGCACATGAGCTTGTCCAAACATGCGACAAGGTGACCTCACTTTATCTTCGGTTAAGTCAACACTGTAGGGAGTGTTATCCACCAGTTTGCACAAGTTGGATTTTTTGAAGAGCCGCCAGAGAATGAACAATCAGTGCTCATATTTGCAGATTTCAGAGTTCAGCAGGTCTTATGAAAGACCCATTTTTTCCGCATTTCCACCATTGTAATAAATGTCCTAAGTATGAGAGATTGTAAAAGGCTATTGGTCACCCAAGACCAGGAGTGAACACATACTTTGGAGTGTTTTTTTCTACTTGGTAATTATTTTTTCCGCTTGCCTCAATGAGAAGAAAAAATAATTTCTAAGTTTTTTCACTCAGAGACTTAGCTCCAAAGCCGGAGTATGTGCTGGCAAGCAGGTTTTGGCATGGAAAATCCAATGTCTAGTGTCTAAATGTATATAAGATCATACTAGGACATGTTGTCAGAGTCATTTGGAAATTGCGGCTAGGTTTGATAGTTTTTTTTTAAGTTTTCAGTGAATTAATTAAATTCCCACAAAATTGGAATTTAATAATTTTGAGTCAACAAATGTAAAAAATATGGCATCATATGTTGTCAGATGCCATATTTATAGTCGTTTTTCAGTCCGAAGTATCATGTAAATCCCTATTTCCCATCTTTCGAGACTAAAAAGTGATTATTATCACTAAAACAAAATCAATTTTACTCTAAATTTATGGAAAAGGGTTAATTTAATTAATCTCCTAAATTTTAGGAGAACTGGGGAACATGTTTTAGACATGTTTTTTGTATGTCCCTAGTTGACTAAAGGCCTAAGGTGAGTGAACTAAGGGGAGGTCGACTTAATTAGATGACATGGAGTTGGGAGGAGGTTCCAATGAAGGAACTCGACTCAATATCCTAAGTGGCGCACTCCCAAAGCATGGCGCACCTCATAAAGGGCCCACGCATCCCTTAACTCCCCCTCTCACTCACACTCACTCCCACTCATCTCCCCTTACTCTCACTCCCACTCCCCTTCACCTTCCTTAACTTCCCTTCCACTCCACACCTCTCCACTCATCTCCCACACATCTGCTCTTCAACTAGCGTGCCACTCCCTCATATCCCCACGCATTCCCTAAACCCTAAACCTAACCCACTTGGGAGTTATCACCTCCCATTCCTATATAAAGAAGGGTCGACCTCTCCATTAGTTAGTCAAATCTTGGGTAAGCAAGCATTGTAATGTTGTATCTTCTTCTGAAATAATAAGGACTTTGGAGCTAGCTTTGGTGTGTGGACTCAAATGTGTGGATGAATGTTGGATACATGAGGTGATGCTATACTGATTTATGCATAGTATCTTTGCTATTTGGCTAATCATAGGGATATTGTTATCTAGATGGAGTAAGTTGTTTAATTTGTTTATTATCCAATTGACTTGTTGATCTATACTCAAAAATTTCATTGCATGTGTGTTTTTGCTTAAACTAATGTGCTCATGAAGCTTTTTGTGTAGAGAAACACCAAATACCTGAACTTGCAGGTATCAGTGATGCATGTAATATCAATCTCTTGGAGAGGCAAAGGAGATCGGTTGTTTCCTCTTTTCTGTCCAAGAAGTTCTTAAGGAAGACATTCACCCTCTTCTTCACATCAAGGAGAACCCCATAGCTCAAATTTTCCAAGCTCAAGCGGAAACTCAAAATCTCTATAAAATTCTTTCCCCTTCTTTTCTTTATTGGTTGCATGTTGTTTAGAATAGTGTTAAAGTTCATTTTAAACATCTAAAGGCTGCATGCATTTGTTTCCTAGATCAAATTATAATTTTGTCAACTTTTTTTTAAGAATAGATCTAGGCAAGTTTAGGCATTTTCTTGGTCTTTTCGTCTATAGTTTAGATCAAAGTTTATGCTCAATTTTAACTTCTTTATCAAACTGTTTATAGGTTTACTGTTTTCTGTCCTAAAACAACAAACATAAGTCACTAAAAAGAGCCTAAGTTAGGTTTTCTTAAAGTCTCAAAAGCCCTAAAAATTACATTTTTTGCCTTGGAAAAATTTCGTAAAATTTTGATAAATTTTTTATTGTTTAGAACTCTTTCTTAGCATATTCTAACTTGATTTACTTGTTGTTTTCTTGCAGCAATTACAGATTCAAGAGGAGACTCTGCCTATTTTAGGCAAAATCAAGGCTTCCAGGGCAGCTTGGGGGGTTGTGACTTTATCAAAACGAAGTTTCTCATTTCTGTCTTTTCTTCTTGTACTCTTCTTAATGATCCAATAATAAGGATCCCTCTTCTTCTAAAGGAGCTAAAAGCTCAAAAAGAACTCTAAGTTCTCCATTGTAATAGTGTAATAAAAGCGGGCCCTTTGTGCCCAGTTTCTTCATCGCCTTAGGGGAATTTGTGTTGTGAGTTTTCTTTGTCCCAGTTGTGCATGTTTAAGATCTAACAATCAAATACACAAGCCAAATATATCAAACAGACTACAAACACTCTAATTTCTCTGCATGCTAACTAATTCTCAAATTTTCATGCATATTTAGTTAGTTGGTTTTAAGTATTTTCTTCAATCAGTTTTGCAACAACATTTAAATCTTCAAGCAGTATCTTGTTAATTTCTCTCAACTACAAAGTAGGGTACATCATTTAATTGTTGCAATTTCATTTTTTTTATGTATTTGTGCAAGTGCCTCAATTACAAAGCAGGGTGTGTGATCTATCTTTTTCATTTCCTTTAAGTAATTGAACCTTGCTAGTATAATTAGGACAATCTCTAAGTGGTATTATTCGTCTAAGACCTCTACCCTGGGTGGAGTGTGTCAAGTCAAGGGGTAATTCGCCTCGTTGGACCTGCGGCACACCCAGTTGGCAAGTTTTAGATTGTTGAATAATACATAAGGGGGCCAGACACTCTTCACTAATTAATTACAAAATTTACCTTAATAAAATCTTCGATCTACACTGCCCACGACTCCCTTTAAGGCACTGGTTAAAACGTACTTTCAGTCTATCTTATGTGAGCAATTTTACTTATGCATCTTATCTAATCTTCTTTATGCTCTTGATTATTGCAGATGTTGTATCCTTTTGATGTATAAATGTTTCATGAGCAAAATGTTCTTTATGATGATAAATGCTAAGTGGTGAATGATCGAATTTTATTTTCAGCAATAAACTCCTAGAATAAAGTGTTTTTCTTTCTTAGTTTAGAAAAGCCTTAGTTTTATTTTTTATAGGGACTACTCCCCTTGGCTTCGCTAGGAGTTGGCCTAGACGGAGGAGTTGAGGATCAGGTGACAACACCTTAACTCAAGACTTGCCCCCAAGGACACACTAAGTGGATTGAAGGTTTCTTCCACGTTACCTCAAGTGTGTATTAGGAAGGCAACAGGGAGTATTAGGAAGTGGGAATGAACATGGAGAGATAAAGCAAGGTGCATGAACTTGGGATAAATATAGATAGGGCGACTTCACTTATTTTGGGTTTACTTCAGTTGAAAAATTAACGATGGTGCATGAAGGAGTTTGACTTCACTTAGGAAAGTGCATGGCTAGGATATTCTTGGCGGACCTCTTGCATGAGTTAGGCACCTTCTTTAATGAGTTTAAGGATCTATAAAGGAAGGGTGAATGCTCATTGTTTGCTAGAGCTTTTTGGAGTGGGCGACTAGTAGCGTTTCTTTTCCATCTTCTCCTCTTGTCTTCTTGCTTGTTGTACTCTGTGCAGAGCCATAGTATTGTGGTCATTCTTGTACTCAGACTATATGGTGCAACCAATCTCTTGACTAATGCAAATATAAAGTTTGACTATGCTATTTTGTCAGCTTTTGAACTTGTTGGTGTGATAATATCTCTTTGTGCAACGGTGTAGGTGGCATATTTTTCCTCTAATTTGGTTGTATTTATCATTTAGAGAGCATATCATTCTTTATTTTCTTTTCATATCTCATTATTGCAAACTGAAATTCTTTCATATTTGTTAACTATCAATTTACTTAGTTTTTTGGTTGCTTATTTGCATACCAAGGACCAATTTTATGTGTTGATTTATCACGTTAACACGTAGATTTTCAAGTAATTTTCAGCGCATGAAGCATTAGGGGCATGCCCCTATGATTGGAAAAGCACCAATCCAAATGGAGAAACAATTAGCTAGTGACCTAGGGTTGATTGTTTATCAATTATTACTCAAATTTTCCTTGTTGCAGGTCTTGAAATCATTAATGTCCCCTAGTAGATATTTGGGTCATAACATGACCTGAGAGCGGTCTCGACCTCCCTCAACCTCTTAAACATGATGAATGAGGAGGCAAACCGAGTATCTGGAATCTTCAACAATGATAGATGTGTCTACTCTTTATAGATTGTGAGGGCATTGGTATGGTTTTGTACAAAATTGTGTATATGGTGTGCATCCTCAATAAGACTTCTCGTCCATGTCACATCCAAAGAAATAGATTTATGTGCTAAATTCAAAGAATGGACTATGCAAGGTGTCTTTAAAGAACCAATCCGGTTCTTACCACAGACATCCATCATAAATGGAATAAATAATTGTAATCCATACTGGACAATAAATATATTGAATAAGAATGTATATAATGAAATAAAATTGATTGATGATGAATAGATGAGATGTACAATGATGAATGTGCCAAATATATAGGGAATCTAAAGGCAAATATGGTGACCAACCATGAAAGGATGCGTCCCTTAGACAATTAATAACTATTTATTATTATTATTATTATTATTATTATTATTATTATTACTACTTAATATTATATATATATATATATATATATATATATATTGTATGTTACATTGTCTTCCCCTTGAAAATGCTTTGTCCTCAAAGCATGATTAGAGAAAGATATATCTTTTGTTCTTGCTCGAAGTGTCTTCTCAAGATCTTTTGTTTTTGTAGTTGCGACACTTGACGAAACAAAACAATATAATCTTCGAATTCCTGAAGTAATATGTTTCATCTTCTCAGGAGTGATCCATTCCAAATATACTTTCATGGAAACTTGTTTATATTTTACTTGATCTTGTTGTTGGTTGTAACGATTCTTGTGATTTGGAAGACAATAAGGCATCCTAATATCTTGTGAATTTTATTTGATAGAACTTTCTTCAACTTTTGATGCTTCTAGTAATTCAATTGGATCGATGTTTGTTCCCTTCTCTGAGGTCTGGACAGTATTTGGTATTTTCTTTGTGTTAAAATTAGCAGCATCAGGAGACATACTCCAATGAGAGGCCTTAAGTGGCCACCCTGAAGCTAGCTAGGGAGATTTGGAGAATCAACCAGTCTTGTAAGTCATGGCAAGAGTCAAGGTGAATGTACAAACCTTGTGAGCCAAGACAATAGTCAGGACGAAGGAGATGCTGTAAGAAATGTTGTGAGCCTAGTGCAAGAGTCAAGGTGAATGTACAAACCTTGTGAGCCTAGTGCAAGAGTCAAGGTAGAGTTTGGCAAGAGTCGAGACGAACCTACAAGTCCTGTGAGCTAGATTGATATGTGGGATGATCTCCTAGTCTTTGTTGTGAACTTCTAGGAGCTAGCCACTCTTAGTCTCACTTTAGCAAATGACCACATGGTATAAAAGATCTTTCCTCTATTGATGTAATGATGCAGTTATGAGCAGGTGAGGACCATGTAGATTGAGAGAAGGACAAGATGTGTTTGCTAATGTTGTAATTAGTCCAAGAGACTAAGGTTAAAATGTTAATGGAGAATTAAAAGGCTAAAAGCCTAAGTTGTAATGTTATGTTATTATAAAACGTCATTAAGAAAAGGGGGGGCGAATTTTATGCCGAGACATAACAACTTAAAGTGATGACCCCTTGGGGTTTCTAGAAGATTGACTAAATCAAATGAAAGGACAAGGCTTGGCTTCTAGAAGTTTGACTTAACCTCAGAAGATAAGATTCTTCTAAAAGTTGGACTCAACCCAACTTGAAATCAACTCTGGATGTTTCTAGAACGCTGAGATAAACCATAAAAGGAAAAGAGAGGATCATTCATTACACATAGTTCATACACAATTTAGATCTGCAATAGCATACAGTTCAGATATGAAATAGCATACAATTTAGATCCATAGCATACAAGATCAAATCTACAACATACGAGATCAGATCTACAACATATAGTTCAGATCTGAAATATTTCCAGCACAGTTCAGATCTGAAATATTTTCAGCACAGTTTATATCTGAAATATTTCCAGCACAGTTCAGATCTGAAATATTTCAGCACAGTTCAGATCTGAAATATTTTCAGCACAGTTCAAATTTGAAATATTTCAGCACAATGCAGATCTGAAATATTTATAGCACAGCTCAGATCTACAAGCAGCACAAGTGTAAAAGTCTCTAGCCGTCCTCTCCCTTTTGTTGAAATATTGTAACTTTGAAGAATATTCTAATTATATTTGAGTTATTATCTTATAGATCAAATCCCCTTTTGCGGATCGATCATGTTGGGTCTTGTATAAGATCAAATCCCCCTTTCTGGATGTATCAAACCATATTTATATGGTGGTGTTGACCGCCTATTCAACTAGGGGTCAACTCATGTGCCATGAAGATGCATCACCAGATGCAACTTTGATGAGAACAGTTTTGGTTCTACTTGGGCATCTGATGCCCCAACACAAATTTTTGTAAACGAAATTTCCGCACCCCTGCGTGGGTTGATAATATAATAAGTCTGCATGGATCATAGTTAGGTCAGGTACCTTGGGATGTTTTCGTTGGGGGAGTTCCTTTCGCCGAGGGTTTTTTATCCTCAGGTTGTCAACCGGGCTCTAGGGCCTGGCTGACTTCCCTTGAGTTTTTCCCTCCACACATGCAATAATTTCCTCCAAAGTGGTGAACGACGTCCTAATGGTCTCATCCTTTGGTAGTTATTGTTTAGGAATGTTGTAAATGACCATGCCAGACAGTGTAGAAAGTTTCACGGAATTTCGTCAAGTCTAGATAGGTTTTTTTTAATTAATTAAATTTTTAATAATTTAATTAATTAATTATTTTTTGAGCTATTATTGTAAAAACTGGGTCTTTGGGCTTTTGATAGGGGTATTTGTGCTCAAAAGAAATGGAATAGCACCCCTACACCCATAGACCAAGTTTCAGCTCAGTCGGACGAAGTTTGCTATGTCTTTGTCCACTCAGAGTCAGTGTCAGTCAAAACAGCAATTTTAATTGCTAAGGTGACATTATTAAAATGTTAAAACATTGTAATTTTGAGTTAGTGAGTAGATGTTAAGGTGG
>JASDQU010436031.1:81321-101631 GCA_032191745.1 Picea mariana
CTTGCCAATCTTGAAATCCTGAAAACCGTTAAGTCTGCTGAATTTTGAATGGGACCTAAAATTCTACTTTCTCCATATAAAGTCTAATGAGGTTGGAACCACTCTCAAACATCCTGAAACAATTAATGGTAATGTTAAAAATTTAAGTAAAAGGATAAGTGACATCATTTTTCCTTTTACTTTAAGAATTTAACATTACCATTAGGGGAGCGTTTAGGGAGCGCCTTGGGAGCGAGGGGGGGACGCTCCCTGCAACTATGCTCCCCTAGATGATGAATATCCTTCATTACATGATGCAAGTAACACTAACTGGAAGTTTGGGGGCCCCACGGCCCCTTTATTTGCCTAATTCTCCTTTGAAAGCCACGGAAACCCGACTATATGGGCACGGTACGGCCCCGAAACGCCGTCGGCCGTACCGTACGGCATTTCCCTTTCGAGAAACGTCATACGGTATGGCCGTCGGCGTTTCGGGGCCGTACCGTACCCGTTTCGGCATACCGTACCGTTTCGGGCTCTGAAACNTGGGTGCTGTGAGAGATGGCAAGGCGACGGGAGACGTGAGAGGAGTTGCAAAGTGGTAGCGAGCTCATGAGGAGGATAATTGACTGCCTGAGTGCAACTACAAGGAAGAGCAGCCGTCGGCTGCTGAACGGGCTAATTATAGGCTGGTTAAGAGAGTCCGGCAAGTGGTGGCTGGGCGTCCAAAAAAAAAGGAGCCGATGTCAGAGAACAGTAAGAGGCAACGACTAGCTGCTATAGTCGGGTCAGGCTGGTATAGTTAGCCGCTATGAAAAGAGGTTGCAGGCTAGCAGATTTGCGAAGGAGACGACTGTGGCAAAGGTCGTGACTGAGACAGGCTGACAGTTGCAACGAGAGGCACAACCAACATGTGGAGCAGCCGCGTGGGCAGCCAAAGTGTGGGGAATCGTGCCACCAAGCACTCGTTGGGTCGAGCAAGGGGTCGGCTAGCCATCAACAAGGACTGCTAGCCACCGCTCAACAAGGCCAGCCACCGTCCAGTCAGTAAGCAAGTTGCCAGGCCAACATAGCTGCTAAGTCGAGTAGGGAGCTGATGCCAAGTAAATCCGCCGGCACTGAGGTAACGATGCCGTGGATTGTGCAACATATAGGAGGATGGGCGTGAGGGCTTGAGTAAACTTGTGCTGCCAGTAGTGAAGCCGCCGTGTAGGTGGAAAGGACACCGACAACAAAAACCGGCAGTAGGACAGACCACAAGCGTGAGAAATGCAACAACGTTGGGTAGAGGAGGGCTGCGGGCGTTGAGAGAAACAACAACCATGATGAGTTGAATTCGTTGATGCAGAGTGGGCTCGTGGGCTGCTGGAGAGATCGTGCCGCAAATTTGCAAACCACATGGGGGTTGGAAAAGGAGCCACCAACAAGATATCGAGCCGAGAGAAGACAACAAAGGAGGAAGCGGGTCGTGCAGGCGGAGAAGGGGCGACTACTATAGCAGTCGCCAGCCAACACAAGCCGACAAGGAAAGTGAGGCCGCGGGTTATTGAGAGTTAGATCAGCCGTTGTTTGGGTGAACCAGGGAGCCGACGGAGGACAATCTGCATGGAGCCGCCAAGGTAAAGCACCCAAGCTGGTCGTGTATGCAGAGAAGAAGCGATTGACCTAGGAGCTGCCAGCTGGTACGTGGAGCGATTGTGCTGAGAGGTTGCGTGTGGATTGGGCATCAAAGGAGGTCAATGGGTGAGTTGGGAAACAGAGCCACGATTTATTATGTGGTGAGTAGTGCAGCCATGAAGGGTCAATTGCCGGTCACTAGCCGCCAAACAAAGCCGGAAAGTGAGCAACAACCGCGTGGTAAATTTGACGACGGAGGCGGAGGTCAGCCAAACAGGCAAGCCGCAGGCAACAAGCAAGCCAACCGGGCCAGTAGGGCAACCAAGTCAACAGCAGGGGTCGGGCAACCAACCGGGCAACGGGTAGAGCTGTCGGGCAACCAAGGAGACCTCGGGCAGCCCTAGAGTTGTTTGGGTAGGTAGCCTGGGCATTGGGCAAACTGCCCATAATTTTTTTTTCAAGCAGCAAGTGGCTACTCAGGCAGAGGAGAAGGAACAATGGCCCTTGAGATAGAGTCAGGCAGGACTCTAAGGTTGACTGGGGTGCTCTTTGTACCAGGGATGAGAGTCAGTGTTCTCTCAGCTGCATCCTTGGAGGATCAGGGCTATGGAGTTGAGTTTTATGGTCATGGACTCCATATTTTCTCTACACGGGGAGAAGCTCTAGGGGTACCTGTTATGATCGACCACAGTGAGGGTCAGCTGTACAGGATATGGGGGCAACCCATCTACAACTCCAGGAGGAGTAGAGGATCAGTTGGATTAACCTTGAGAGAGCAGGAGGCTCTCCTTAGCAGACCCACATGGTGGGAGTGGTCCCAACTAGATGAGTGGGGATACTCAGATGGCTTCAATGCAACAAATAGAGGTAGCTACAGTACAAAGGAGGCCGAGTATACAAATCTAGAGGGAGCATGTCTCTCAGATTCAGAGGGAGAGACACACAATGATGTGGACCATGGAGGAAGCAACTCGAGTGACAATACCTCCCTCGCTAAGAGGGAGTGTTAGAAAGTGTAGCTTGGGCAGGTACTTTCACATTGGGGGTGTCTAGCAATGTGAAAGGGTCCATCATATGTCTAGACCAATGTTGCACGGAGCGGGAGAGTTTTAGAGAACGAGAGCGTCTTTTTCCAAAAATTTTTGGGAGCGGAGCGTCTCGGGAGCGTTTTATATATATATATATATTGCATTTATATTAAAAAAAAACATGTAGAAAGACAAATTAGTTGCAAAATATATGATATTACGAAAACATGCATATTTGTACATTAAGATAGATAGAAATGGCATCCATGGACCATAGTACATCAAAGATTAATCATTCAAAATTCAAATTTCAAGGCTGAAGCATCAACCATCTAGATTCTAGCAATTACAAACTTACAAACCAACATACAAAATTTTAAGTCATATTGATATAATAGAAAGTAGACCATAGCTTGTGAAATAACATCAGTTATCCAACAACTGTCAACAATAACATGAGTCATGAGTATGACCAAATAGTTATGTTTGCAAAATAGGCCATCTATACTGGTCAGTGGTAACTGAAGTATGAAGACCAAAAGGTCCAAAACAAGAAAGTTTGAACTGAGCTAGTTGCTAAAATTTAAATACTATGAATCTATCATCTATCATCTAGATTCTATACTATGTAGACTATGACATCTAAAGTAATGAAAAAGGAGAAACATGGAACAACTATCCCGGGAGCCTCCTTCCACCACCATGATTGCTACGTGGGCCTCCTTGTGGTGGTGGTGGAGCCTCATGAGAATGACGAAACTGTGCAGAAGTAGATGTAGACGACCGTGACTAAAGTGAAGATGAAGCCCCTAGTGTTGTAGCTGGATTCCTGGACACGGGGAACATGACAGTGGATGGGGGTCGCATCTTGACATGATCATCATCATTCAAAAGAGCATTCTCCAATTACTCTAAAAGCAATACTCCATCCTCCAAATTATCCTCCTTTGGATTGCTGTCCCAATGCTTCAAGTTTTTATCCATCTTTGCTTCCTCACAGTCATGGGACAACAATCGTAAGTTGTAATTAACATAAACCAAGCTCTCTGGCCGACCTAGATTCAACCTGTTTCTTTTGACGCTATGGATGAAACTGTAAGTGCTCCAACACCTCTCTGCAGAAGAAGTGTTCACCACCTGTGAAAGCACCCGTGTTGCCAAACATTGCAGTTGTGGGGTAGCACCACCATGCATATTCCACCACTCGAGAGAACTTAGATTCCCTCAATCTCTAATTGCATGGTTGGTCCCAAAGGCACCATTGTTAAGGATGTAATGGCTCAATTGTCTCCTTATGTTGTCACACTCCTTTTCGTCTAGGACCAATTTTTCTAATGCTTTCATATAACCTGTTTGAACCTCTGGATCTTGGTGTGGTCTTTTCTTGGTCCCACCACTAGGTGCCGGTGATGAAAGCCACAATGCATGATAATATTTAGGTGTTAGAACATATGCTAAGGCATGTAGTGGAATATTTAGCATTTCCCACCGTTTTTCCACCTCTACACGAATTTGATTATAGAGGTTAACATCTCTAGGCTCAACAATGTCTTTAATCTGCCCTAGCATGCTATCCATTTGCTCATACACCTCCCCAATGATTGGCCCATCTGGATTTGCAAACTTGATCATGTAATAAATTGGCTTGGTGAATTGCAAAACATACCGAACCTGTGACCAAAACTGACTGTCAAGAACTGTCTCCTTCACTGCATCAAGACCTTCTCTATCATTGCTCAATTCATCCCATGCATCACTCATCACCATAGCACCCAAAGCTTGTCTCACCTTCAATAGGCCCCTAAATGTGAGGTAATAGCTAGCAAATCTAGTTTTTGCAATGTTAAGTAGTTGCAACCTAGAGTGAGTGCTGTAGAAGTAATTGACCCTTGTATACCAGGTGACAAATTTGATGAGTTGCTTCCCTCTTTTATACAACTGATTAATCCATCCACATTCTCTATGCTTGACAATATCATGCATCAAAAGGTTCAAGGTGTGAACCAAACACCCAGACCAAAAGATGCGTGGATGAACTTGCTCAATGATTTTACCTGCTCCCTTACAGTTTGCTGCATTATTAGTGATTACTTGAATCACATTAGAAGGACAAACATCATTAATTGTTTTCAAGAGGAGATCTGAAATGTTTTGGGAAGATGCAATGATTGAAGAGGAGTTATGTGCTGCAAGAAACACTGCACCAGTAGTAGAAACGCCAAAAACATTGATCAAATGTTGGTTTCTAACATTTGTCCAACCATCTGATACAATGGATACCCCGTAGTCCCCCCATTCATTTGTAAACCGTGTTAGAGCTCTTTGAATTTTTGTTTTTTCCCTATCGAGTAACACAGTTCTAGCTTTCTCATAGTTGGGGCTCTTGTATCCTTTGGGGGCTTCATTGATTCCCTTGACAAGATCATTCCAATAGGGGGAGCGAACCACATTGAATGGGATACCACAAGCATAGAGAAACCAGACCACTTTTGCATCTACCTCATCCCTGCCTCCAATATCAAGGAAATCTGCTATTGTTCTTTTAGATCCAGAGGTTCCAGAACCATGAGGAGATGGAGATGTGTTGCCACCAAAACGAGATGAGGCATCGGATTGAAGCTTTTGTTTTTGACCACGCTTTTTTGTGCAGCTTCCTCTATTTTTCTGTATCTTTGTCTCTCTTCCGTGGATATATTAGGGCAAGCATTTATCCCAATGGACCCCTTATTGTAATCAATCTCCATTAAAGATGCCTCTTCACACGGGTATATGAACCGGTATAAGCTTTTTCTTTATGGCAATTATGAGGACATAAAAATTTAGTGGTTCCACCACCTCTTCCATCCTCAAGTTTTGTCACACATCCCCACAAGGGTCTCAATGCATCTTTGTTATTTGTTTTGCCCTCTTCATTGTCCTCTTCCTCCTCTTTAAGTTCAAACCCTTCATTACCTTCATATTGTGGGTCATAATCATCATGAGAATCACCACTATCCTCTTCTTCCCTTTGATACCTCCTCCCCGTCAACACCATGAGAACCAAAAAAGGAATGAAAAACCAAAAGAAGACCATTTTCATCAAGTTTTATATGAACAACTTGCAATAAAATGAGGGAGAAGAAGGAATGGGAAAGAGTAGGAGAGGAGGAAAAAAACATAAACAAAGTTAAGCCAAGGAAATGAGAGAGTTGGAGTTTGGGCTTACCTCTTTAGCTCTTGAAACTTGAATGTTGAAACTTGAGATAGATGGTTTCTTTTGTTCTCTCCTCCAAGCTCCTCTTTGCTCACTCTTCCAAGCTCTCCTTTGCTCTCTCCTCCAAGCTCTCACAAATCTGCACTCTCCTTCAATCTCTCCTTTGCTCTCTCCTCCTCTCCAAGCTCAAGCAAACATAGATGAAAGAATGAGGAGAATGGAGGAGGAAGAGCTCCTTTATTCTCCTCATTTCTTTCTCCTAAACCCTAAGCTTAGGCAGGTCCCACTCCCACTCACGAATTATTAAAAAAAAGAGTTTTCTTGGAGTCCGCGGGTCCTACGCGGGAGTGTCTGGTCATCGGTCGGGAGCGCACGGGGAGCGAGGTCGGGAGTGAGGGGAGAGAGATGGGAGCGTGCTCCGGAATTTTGGGAGCATGCTCCCACCTTCGCTCCTTGGACGCTCCAGCTCGAAGCGTGCTCCTGGGCTTAGGAGTGGGGGGGGGCGCTCCTTGCAACTATGGTCTAGACTATTTAGGACTATTTAGTAGTGGTGGGAGATGACTTAAGTCAATGTGAGATTAAGTCACAGCCGTTGATCTTGACTTAAGTTATCTCAACAAGTGATTAAGTCCCCATCGTCAGATCTAGATCTTGCGGGGAAGATCTAAGGGCCAGGATTAATTGAGAGAAAGGCTAGGGTTCATAAAAGACCAAGATAGCCTCATTTCTAAAGATCACAAGTGATTCTCACCATCTGAGCTAGAGAGAGGGAGATCTAAGTGTGATCTAGCAGCAAGCTAAGTTGTGCTTGCTAGAGGGGAACGAGTTAGGGCCCTAGAAGTTAGATCTAAGGAGAGTGATGGTACACAAAGAGTGAGTGAGCACTTAGGTGTGTCGGGGCAGGGGTTGGGGAAAGGGTGCAAAGGGGCAGCTAGGAAGATAGCAGCCAGCAAGATTGAAGGACAGATCTTGGGCTAGGTTATTGGCTGATTTGTATTTCCTCAGAAGGGCCATTCTCCCTGTTCCAGGAGCCCTGATTTTATAGAAATAAAATCATCACAGAACTGGTTTTCCCACAAGGGTTTTTCCAGGGGTTGTTTACCTGAAATCTCGTGTGCAATGTGTTGTGGCTGTGATTTCTCCTGTGCATAATTTTATTGTGAATGTTTTTTTTCAGTTCATGAATGAGTTTCTGAAGTTTACTGAAGATCTAAGATTTCATAATAAAATATTTACATGGGCAAAAGAAGGAAAGTACGCTATAATAGTCAAAATCCCTCTAACAATAGGCTTCCATAAGTGCCCTTTGCTCCAAGAATAGTAAAGTGTGCACATGGTACTCTAATCTCCAAGATTAGCCTCCACAACTCCTCATGCCTTCAATGGTGTATAAGTGTTCTTCTCAAGACAAACGAGAAATGCTTTTCTTGGAAAATAGATGACAAAAAAAGCATCCTTAACTCCAAGAATATCCTCTACAAGTCAAGCGCTCAACTCTAGTCACAAATAGCACTTTGAGTTCTGAAAATATCTTCCTTCCCCTATGTGCTCCATCTCTAGGCAATAATAGCACACGTATATAAGGAAATTCCACCAAAAGGTCTTCTCAATTCATGTGCTCCATCTCAAGGCAATAATAACCTGTGTAAACAAGGAAATGCCACCAAAAAAACTGTAAATTTTTCAAGCCTAGGTGACTGCTGTCCTAATGTTCTCTTATTAAGTAACTTAAAACATGTTTAGTTAAAAACAATTTTTTTTTGAACATTGTATCAATCACACATCTGCTGGTAAAAATGAACAGTGGAAGAAATAAAACACATACACAGGGATTTCTCCTTCAAATCAGCTTTTCATTCCTTTGATCAAAGCTTACAAGGTGGCCTCTACAGCCTGCTTTTAACCAGCAGCTGTACGGTCAATAAATCTCTTCAAGCCTAGGTGACTGCTGTCCTAATGTTCTCTTATTAAATAACTTAAAACATATTTAATTAACAACAGATTTTTTTTTGAACATTGCGTCAATCACACAACTGCTGGAAAAATGAACAGTGGAAGAAGTAGAAGACATACACAGGGATTTCTCCTTCAAATCAGCTTTTCATTCCTTTGATCAAAGCTTACAAGGTGACCTTTACAGCCTGCTTTTAACCAGCAGCTGTACGGTCAATAAATCTCTTAGATCTGAAGTGTACAGTCTGTGTAAGAAAGAAAAAGCTACAGAAGTACAGTACAACAACGCAGCCTGCTCTTTTCTGCCTGTTATGAAAAGCAGATCGCCCCTCCTCTTCTCTCAACACTGAAGCACACTCATGCAATCATTGAAGACAAAGTATGGCCTGTGCATGAAAAAGACTGCTACAGCAATGTACAGTCTGCTGTATTTGCTAGTCACTTCAACAATCTACTCCACCTCTCCTTGAATGCACTCTGTTGTTTCTTCAGCTGTATTTCTCTCTTTTCATGTGTGTGAGATCTCGCCCATCTTGTCCTATTTATGCTTTGAGAGAGGATAACTAATCTCTTCAATCCTAGCAACTAATCTCCTCAATCCTAGCTGCCATTTATCTAAATCATGAGATGTATGGCTAAGATTAAATCCTAAGCTAAGTCATTATTGTTCTAGAACTTCTATAACATTTCATTTAGATTCTTAAGACTAGTTGACTTCAAAAACATTAGACTTTCACTTTTATTTCTTATTTTTCAAGTGAAATTACAAGATAGAATTAGTGATCACCTTTCCAAGGTGGTTACCAAAGAAATGTCTCGAACCACTTTCTGCATGTTCACACTGAACATGTGGAAGAAGTTCCTACTCGAGCTACATTTCTCAACACTCAAAAGGTGGGCGCTCCTCTCCTTAGTTAAAAATAACAGTCAATGTTAAGTTTGCTTTAGTGAGGATAGGTTTTCTAAGTTGAGAAAAAAAGTAAAATTATCTCAACTAAAGGTTATATCCCGCCATTGTTTTAAGATGAGATCTAATGGCTGAGATTTATTTTCCTCCTCTCACATGGATCCTCCCCAAAATATAAGAGCAACCCGACCCTACACTAAACGCGTGAACACCATTCTGTAGAGAATTGTGGCAGTAGGGAAGGAGGTAACCGTACCATCATACGGTCTGGTATGATTGAAGAGGGAGTGAATCGACCAAGTTCGGGTCGCATTCACTATAGATCTGTGGCGTATAACTCGACCAAACTAGGGTCGATTCTCCACAAGAAAGAAAGAACCCTGTTGGGATATTTAGACACTTAGGAGTTAGTTAAGATCTACTTGGTCTAATGTGTTGTTAGGTAAAAGTGTGTTTCTTTAGTATACATTAATATTCATTTGTAGTTAGGAAATCCAATGGTCACGATATGTTCCCCACATAGAGTGATCCGACGGTTCATATTCTCCTCGATCTTAACGACCATTGATCCATGGCTTAACACCCGATTGGTCCATGATCTCTATTTAAAGAGCATGGAGGGTCATTTGTCGATGATCGATTGTGAGAAACTCTCTTATAAAATCTTTCTGTAATCTTTTTCTTTTTCATTAATAAACTACTCCAAGTGGTCACGTTGGCTGGGGTCGTGGATGTTTCGTCGTAGGGGTTTTACCACGTCAAAACATCGGTGTGTTGATCTTTGATCTGGTTGTGTGAGTGGTTACTGAAGGTGTTAATCCTATGTTGGAATACCTGTGTTGTCGAACATGGTATCAGAGCCTGTTTGAAGACTTGCTCCTGTTGTAGGTCCAGATCGTGAAGTCGAGTTACCTCATCTCCATTTTCTGCTATTTCCGTACATTTTTGGGCTGAGAGGATTGTTCCATTGTGTCCAGAGCACTCATTTCAGTCAGGAACACTTTTCGTTTCACTTGAAAAGGTTTCCATTTGCCCAAGATACGGCCATTTTAGTCAGATCCAGAGGTATAAAGTCTGAATACGCCATTTTTAAATTTTTGCAGAGTATTATTTTGGTTTTGTATTGTTTGTTTCCGGGTTGCTACTCTTTTATATCTGCGTATTCTCTTTGCCCCACGCCCTATGCATGTTAAGGTTTAAGCTATTATTAGAGTTCTTTACATTTCACTAGATAACAATAGCATAAGATAGGATCAATGAGAAATACACAATCACAAGAGACATATCATTTATCTTGGGAAACCGTCATGGGGGAGAAAACCCAACAAAAATTCCTTATTATAGATAGCCAATACAATGCCAAGAGATAACTCAAACAAATACAAAAAGTCCTCTCCCAAGAATGCGCCTCTCTCTCTCTCTCTCTCTCTCTCTCTCTTTTCCAACTGCAGCTCCGACACTTGCTCCTCAAATGAACAAGTGAGTGTGTGTCTAAATGAGGCGCTAGCCTCCTTATTTATACAACTTTGGCACGTGTGGACGGAGGTGTCTCTTCACTGGCAGGGCCGACTTCTTCTTCTGGGTGGTTATAACCACCTTTAATATATTCTGGGGCCGACTTCTAATTCTGCCTATTACAATTGTGTTTTGACCAATCCGCAAAAGGGGATTTGGTCTTTTACAATAGCCGACATGATCAATCCACAATAGGGGATTGATCTAATGAATAATATAACAATAATAATTAGAATACACTTTGCAGTTACATTATTTCAACACTCCCCCTTAACAAGAAGGGTATTCTACAACAGCATCAGGCGAGAGAGAGGACAACATCATCAACAACATCAGGTGGGTGAGAGGACAACATCATCAATATCATCTTGGAACACTCACTAGTGTATCTATAAATTATCAGAAGTTTTTCTCATCATCAACACAACACAGAGGCTGGAGCATCATCAACACAACATGGAGCTGGAGTAGCATCATCATCATTTTTAGCATTAAAGCTGAAATAATATCATCATCATCATCTTCAGCAAGGACTCAGGAGCTGAAGTGGCATCATCATCATCATCTTCAGCTAGAGGTTGAAGTGGCATCATCATCATCAACTGCATCGACATGGATTAGTATAACACTAATACATCCTCATCATCAATAACAACACAAGGCTGATACAACATCAAAAGCAACAATATCACATCACAAAGGCTGACAACACATCATCACAGCACGAGGCTGGCAACATAGCATGAGGCTGGCAACACATCATCACTGCACGAGGCTGACACATCATCACAACAATTAAGCTGGCACATCATCACAACAATTAAGCTGGCACACCACACAACAATTAAGCTGGAAAACACCACAACAATTCAGCTAGAATCACAACACAACAATTAAGCTGGAATCACAACACAACGATTAAGCTGGAAGCACAATACTAGATTGGCTTTACGTCACGACAGTTAAGTTGGAAGCACAGTACTAGGCTGGCATATCTCAACACAACAATTAAGCTGGAAGCACAGTACTAGACTGGCTTTACGTCACAATAATTAAGCTGGAAGCATAGTACTAGGCCTGGCATATCTCAGCACAACAGTTAAGCTGGAAGCACAGTACTAGACTGGCTTTACGTCACAACAATTAAGCTGGAAGCACAGTACTAGGCTGGCATATCTCAACACAGCAATTAAGCTGGAAGCACAATACTAGACTGGCTTTACGTCACAACAATTAAGCTGGAAGCACAGTACTAGGCTGGCATATCTCAACACAACAATACTCTCCCTTTCGAGGGAGGTCCTTTTGGACTATACCAAGCTTATCTCGAAAGTGCTCAAACTTTACACGAGATAGAGGCTTGGTCAACACATCGACAACCTGTTCATCCGTGCTAACATATTGGAGCTTTATGGCTCCTCTCTGCACAATGTCACGGATGTAATGATATCGGATCTCTATGTGCTTCGACTTGTCATGAAATACAGGATTCTCCATCATCTTTATGCAGCTCTGGTTGTCACATAGGATCGTGGTTGCTTCCATCTCTAGCTTGAATAGACAGGTCAACAACTTTCGAAGCCATATAGCTTCGCAACTGGCAGAACACGCAACAATGTATTCTGCTTCCGCTGTACTGAGAGCAATGCTGGATTGCTTCCTACTCTGCCATGAGATCATGGTTGATCCCAAACTGAAACAACATCCTGAAGTGCTCTTCCTGTCAGAGATACTTCCAGACCAATCTGAATCAGTGTACCCACTCAGTATGAAATCATGATCTCCATCATAGCTGAGATCACAATCTAATGTACCTTTAAGGTACCTCATCACATGTTTTGCAACAACTAGGTGAACATGTCTGGGTTCTACCAGAAACTGACTCAAGGTGTTCACGGCAAAACAAATATCTGGTCTGGTGTTCATCAGGTACATCAGCGATCCAATGATCTGTCTATACAGTGTGGTATCAATCAATTTTGAAGAAGTGTCGTCCAGTAGCTTCAACTTCGTTTCCATGGGTGTATTCATGGACTTGCACTCCAACATGTTGAATCTCTTCAGGATTTCGACTGCATACTTCCCTTGGTTAAGGAAGATTCTCTCTGGACTCTGCCATATCTCAAGACCTAAGAAATAATGCATTAGGCTAAGGTCTTTCATCTCAAATTTTGAAGCGAGCTTCTTCTTACATTCGGTGATGAGCTTTTCTTCTCTAGTTAAGAATAAGTCATCCACATACAACAACAATATCACCGACCCATCATTCATAACCTTGAAGTAGAGGTTTTTACTCTCAGTAAAGCCCAAGCTCGTCAGGAAACTGTCAATTCTGCCATATCAAGCTCTAGGAGCTTGCTTCAACACGTACAAATCTTTCTTCAACATGAGTCTTTCTATCTTCAATCTTCAAATCAATTATTCTTATTACATTGTACCAATCTGGTACACTTGCTCAGCTGCAACTCAATCTGCACAATCATGTGCTAGCTCTATGTGCTTTCTACAAGGCACTATCTATCTCACTGATTGAGAGTATGTCCTCTACTCTCTCTTCAGCTGCTCCTTCTGGAATCTGGGACTCTGCACCTGCAGCTGCTCTGAGGCTGAGAATGACTGCTTCATTCTCACTGTGGCTGCTAACATTCGAGAGTAACTCCTCTTATTTTATAACGGCAACAGTTTCATCTGAAACTGAGAGTGGCTCAATAACTGATATTGAGGATAGCTCTTCTTCTTTCATGGGGGTAATGCTATCATAGTCATGTCTCCATGACACAACTGATGTACTGCACCAATTGCCACTCGATTTTAAATATGGGGATTGCTCCCCCTGCATCTCATACTATATATGAATCATGGTTGTTCTGGTTGTCTTCATAAGTACTGGAACTGTTTCTTCAATAAGTGCCTCGTCATAGTCTTCTCCCTTCTGCTGGGAGAATCTTCTGGACATACATCAAGCTTTGTACATCTGCAACACGTTTGATCAGTATAGATCAATATTGGAAGCCAATACTGACTTCTCTTCTCACGGAAGAATCCATATCCTAGTCTTTCTGACTGGCTTCCTTCTTTGTCACTGAAACAAGCGAATCATCCTGGAGATTTCGTATCTCCTAGGAGTCTCTGAAGTTACGATCTAGTCTTCTCACAACATCTGTCTTCCAGTCCTGGAAGTTGTCTCTTCATCTGATCCTTTCTGAGATCAGGCTTACTCTCGATTTCTTCTGAGTCTACAAGGACGCCATCATCTCTTATAGGGTATACTTGGTGTTGCATACCAAGTCTAAATATGGAAGATAGAGTCAGGCTTCAAACGAGATCTGCTTCTTGTTCTAATGTTCGGTCATCTTTGGAGCCTTCTGCTCCTTTCAGTTGATCTTCATATTAGATATTCTGAATCTCAAGAGATAGCTTCTTCTTCATCTTCTTTGGTGCATGAGTGTATATGGTCATGTACATAGTCTGCGTCATGTCTCATATAATATGTTGCCTTCTGCAACCTTCACTATGGCTTTCTCAGGGTTATCACCTGTGACCTGAAACAAGGTCAACAAAACAACAAGCAAGAATAATAACCTTTTGATAATAATAGATAAAGCAATAGCACGAATAATCATCACAGTAGCTCCTTTAGAGCTATCACTCGTGGCTTGTCTGAAGCAACAATCAAAAGTAAGAGATACACTACGAAATGAGGTCAACACTCTTATAGTGTTGTGATCGAACATTCCTCCATGGCCTGGAACTAACACACGAGGTTTCTCCTAGAGGAGGTGTTAGTTGTATCAAGCAAATGATTACATTAAGTATTTACCTCTATATGCTCACATGCTGTTAGGTATAATACTTTACAAAGACTGCTATCTCAACTATAGTGGTTACTCGTAAAGGGGTAGTCATCAACTTGTCATGTGTACCTTTGAATCTTATCAACTTGATGGATCAAACCTGGAGCCTTGTCCTCAAGAATGAGTGTGCTTGCTTTTCTTCCAAGTCTCCTTCACGCAAGATGACGAGTGCTTTCTTCAACCTGTCTTCTGTACTAAGACAATATACTATTTTGATAGAAGGTTGGGTTAGAGGATAAACTCTATGATCTCAACTTTTAATCCATCTAATACCTTGAATCAGATTTTGATCAAAGGTTAGAATGATGGTCATAGCTACAACATGCAACACTGATCAAAATAATGTCATAACAAATAGATGCATATCAGAATAATCACACCTAGGTTGCATTATTCCTCTGAATGTGTTGGATCTTGAGATCCTTCTGGATCTATGGTAAGAGATCTCTTCTCCTGCAAATACCCTTTAAAGCTTAACTGTTTAAACATGTGTGAGTACATACCTCTGACGACACTTGCAGGTAGAGGCACCAGCGGTAATGATCACCAACTCTTAAGAACTTCAAGGGTGACTGCAACTGGTACTACGGCTGCAATTGCAACTGGTTCTAAGACTGCAACTGTAACTTAGGGTTTGATGAGGAAACCCTAATTTTTCAAACTTCGAATTTTGAAATTCTGATCCAAGGGATAAATGCGCTGAGCTGAGGCGAGTAAACTGGTGCAGTCAGATTTCTGAAATTCCAACTTTTACCCCTTCAAACTTGATCAACGGATTTGTGGACTGGTGCTTCTGGTTTTCTGGTACCTCTGGTACTTCTGGTGCTCTGGTTTTCTGGTACTTTGCGAAACTAGGGTTTCACTTTTCGGGAGATCTAGCCACTGAAAAGTTGCGCTGAGGATGCCAAAGTGATCCTTGAGGAAGGGCACACTTTTCTAGATGGTTTTGGGGCTGAAATACTTCATCAACAAAAAGCCCTAATTTGCATGTACGACAACAGTGATTTGCATGTACGACAACAGTGACGTTTTTCACTTTCTCTTGTGAAAGATGCTCTCTTCAGCTTAGCTCTGATACCATGTTAAGGTTTAAGCTATTATTAGAGTTATTTACATTTCACTAGATAACAATAGCATAAGATAGGATCACTGAGAAATACACAATCACAAGAGACACATCATTTATCCTGGGAAACTCTCATGGGGGAGAAAACCCAACAAAACTTCCTTATTATAGATAGCCAATACAATGCCAAGAGATAACTCAAACAAATACCGAAAGTGCTCTCCCAAGAATGCGCCTCTCTCTCTCTCTCTCTCTCTCTCTCTTCTCCAGTTGTAGCTCCGAAACTTGCTCCTCAAATGAATAAGTGAGTGTGTGTCTAAATGAGGCGCTAGCCTCCTTATTTATACAACTCTGGCACGTGTGGACGGAGGTGTCTCTTCACTGGCAGGGCCGACTGCTTCTTTTGGGTGGTTATAACCACCTTTAATATATTCTGGGGCGGACTTCTTATTCTGCCTATTACAATTATGTTTTGACCAATCCGCAAAAGGGGATTTGGTCTTTTACAATAACCGACTTGATCAATCTGCAATAGGGGATTGATCTAATGAATAATATAACAATAATAATTAGAATACACTTTGCAGTTACATTATTTCAATAGTGCGACCCTGGCAAATCAAAAACATATAGGAAAAAGGTGCATTTTTCGGGTAAGCTAACCGAAATCTAACCCTTGTTGTCATCGAGAAGCGAAATTTTTTTCTTATGTGAAAAGAGTTTTTTTGAGCACGCTCTCCAAGGCTGTCTTTCACAACAACAACAACAACAACACCCCCAATCCTCTTGCTAAACAGTACAATATGTTTTGCTATCCCATTTGGTTAAAAGTTGCCTTATTAAGTAAGAGGTCTTGAGTTCAAGTCTCTCTTTTTATTGTTTTTTTTGAAAAAGTTCATGCTCAATTGTAAAGTGTATTTCACTTCAAGTATAAAAGTGAATCACTATAAGTAGCTTTAATATTTTATTTTAGAGTTATTTATTTTGCATGCGGCTTTTCTTTCATAAAGTAACTTCACTGTAAAAGTGATCCCCACTTCTTTTTATAAAAGTGGGTCACTTCATAAAGTAACTTACACCACCACGCGGTCCTTTGGTTACCATTTATGCCTTTTTTAAAAAGGGCATAACTTTCACATCCGAAGTCCGTTTTTAGTGTCGTTTTTTTAAAACCGCCTAATTTTAAGAGATCTTTCCATCCAGATCATCAGTTTCAGTTTTTAAATCCATATTATCTACATATTTAATATGGCTTCTTCCAGTAATCTTTTGCTTACCAGCACCAACTACTTCCAATGGAAATGTCATATGGAGGATTAATTAAGAAGTAAAGGCTTGTATCGGAGTACCTTGGGAAAGGAAAAATAACCCACTGATGCTGATAAAAAAGTCAAATGGGCTAATAAGAGTGACGAAGCACGTGGACTAATCAAAATGTTCATCTCTCCTGATTTAATGTTCCACCTTAAAGAAATTGATGACCCCGATGAAACTTGGGAAAAGATTGAATCTGTGTTTGGTAAACTCAATATTATTCGAGCACAATAGTTAGAAAATCAAGTACTGACTTTAAGTCCAAGTGATTTTTCTTGCATTGGAGACTATCTATCTAAGTTTAAAACACTCGGAATTTTATGTGAAGAATGTGAGATAAAGATGGAGGAAGAGGGTTGCATCTATCTTATTCTTTCTAAGCTAGGTAGTGCATATTCTGTGTTTGTATCTACCTTTTATGCAATGAGAGAGGCTCTAGGGAAAGCTTATTAAAAACCCACTCTTGAGTCCTTTTGTGCTGCTTTGATTAGAGAGGAAGATAAGTTTGTACAACTTCGAGTGATCAGCACTGCAGGTTCCTCCAACAAAGCCTTAGTCGCCCAACAGAAAGATAAACCCAAGAATCCCAAGAAGCAACATCCTCGCTACAACAAGAAGCAACATAAGGGTCCCAAACCCACTCAAACAACTTCAGCTCCTAATGGTGACAAATGAGCAAAAATATAAATATAAGAAGACTGACAGACATTTAAACTTTTCTGAGAAAGATGGTCATGATGAGTCCAAATGTTTCAAGAAGATGGCAACTTTAGAAGCAACAATAAAGAAGCACAACATCAATATTGATTCTACTTCTTCTTCTTCTTCTCATGGACATGCACTTTCTGCTTCTAGTTTCTCTTATCAA
Source organism: Picea mariana (assembly GCA_032191745.1). Lineage (NCBI taxonomy): Eukaryota > Viridiplantae > Streptophyta > Pinopsida > Pinales > Pinaceae > Picea > Picea mariana. The sequence goes on from JASDQU010436031.1 coordinate 98,616, forward strand.
CACAACTTCTACTTCTTCTTCTAATGAGTGGCTTATTGATTCTGGAGCATCTTATCATATGGCTAAGGATGAAGACACATTTTTTGCTCTAAATGAATGTAACACCAAGAAAATAATTGTTGGTGATGATAGATCTATTAGTGTTGTGGGATCTGGAACAATTCAAGTAGATAACGATCATTTCAATGATGTATTATGTGTTCCAAGTCTTTCTTGCAACCTTCTATTAGTATATCAAATCACTCATTCAAGTGAAGGTAAAACCGTAGAGTTTTCACCTCACCAAGTTGTAATCAAGGATCTAAAAGATCTTAAGCATGTTCTTGCAACTGGAATTGCTGATGATATTACCAGGTTGTACAAGTTTGACAACTTTGGGTCATCATCTTTTTCATCAGTTTTTGTTGCTCATAGCGATGACTAGAGCAAACTTTGGCATGAGCGGTTTGGTCATCTAAACTATCGCTCATTGCAACAACTATGTAATCAACAGATGGTGACTAGACTTCCTCCTGTTTCATGCAAAGATGGTGTTTGTGCCAGTTGTGTTCTTGGCAAACATCATCGGGACAATTTTGACAAACATGCCTCTTGGCACGCCTCGGGCCCTTTGCAGCGTGTTCACAGTGATTTGTGTGGTCCACTTTCTACTCCTTTTTCTGGGTGCAAGTATTTCTTAACTTTAATTGATGACTTTTCCAGACATACTTGGGTTTACTTCTTAAAATTTAAGAGCAAAGTTTTTGACAAGTTTTTGGCCTACAAGGCCCTTGTAGAAAAACAATCTGGACATCAAATTCAAAGGTTAAGAACAGATAATGGAGGCATATACGTGAACAATAATTTTACAAGTTATTGCACTACACAGGGCATCCAAATGCAACACACTGTTCCATATACACCTCAACAAAATGGTGTTGCCGAGAGAAAGAGCCGCACATCAAAAGAAATGGCTAATTGTATGATCCAATCTAAGGGATTAAATCTAAAGTATTGGGCGTAAGCCATCAACTGTTCAAATTACACACTCCCACAATGGCTCTTAAAAGTATAACACCAGAAGAAGCTTGGACTAAAATTAAACCAGATGTAAGTCACTTCCGTGTATTTGGTAGTATAGCATGGGCTCACATTCTTGATGAGAAAAGTAAAGCATTGCAGCCTAAAGGTGAGAAGTGTATATTTGTTGGTTATTTTGAAGATGTCAAAAGTTATAGACTTCTTCAACCACATTGTAATGAAATTATTATTAGAAGAGATGTTAAATTTGATGAAAATCTCTTGGCCCGTGAGCCTAATTCAACGATTGTGCCTTCTTCGGCCTGCGAGCCATCTTCGGCGTTTGTGCCTTCTTCTGTTCCTATTTTGGTTTCTTCTTCAGATGATGACAGTGAGGATGAATATCCACCTTCGCCTGCTCACCTTCCTCTAGACGAGTCCTTTGAACCTGAACCAGCACCGGCTCCTTCGCTTCCTAGATGGGTCCGTTCAACATGAGAAGCAGTTGGTGATCTTGTCGATGATCCTTCAGATCAGCGTCAGACACGTTCACAGTTCCAACGAGCCTCTTCTCTTTTGGCTTAAGTTTCAGAGACTCATGATCCAGAGACATTTGCAGAAGCTTCAGGTCATCCAGATTGGGATACAACAATGAATGAAGAGTGTTGTTCTTTAATGGAAAACGATACTTGGGATTTTGTACCTCTTCCAAAAAGAAGAAAACTTGTCAGATGTAAATGGGTCTACAGAACTAAGTATTCATCAGATGGAAGTGTTGAGAGACATAAGGCTCGGCTAGTTGCCAAAGGATTTTCCCAAGTTGAAGGAATTGACTATAATGAAACCTTTGCCCCTGTAGCCAAAATGAATTCCATCCGCCTTTTTCTTGCCCTTGCTGCCTCACATAAATGGGAGGTCCATCAGATGGATGTTAAATCCGCCTTCTTGCACGGAGATTTGCAAGAAGAAATCTACATGGAACAACTTCCTGGCTATGTCCAAAATGACTCTAGCCTTGTTTATCGCTTTAAGAAATCTCTTTATGGTCTTAAGCAAGCTCCCCGAGCTTGGTATGCCAAAATGGACAACTTTCTTATTGACACCAGATTCTTTAGATGCCATTCTGATCCTAATGTCTATACCAAGAAAGTAGGAAGCTATCTCACCATCCTTGTCCTTTATGTTGGTGACCTTATCCTTACATGTAGTGACTTGAAACTTTTAAACCATGTGAGATTCAACCTTAAGAAGAAATTTGAAATGACAGACTTAGGCTTTTGGCACTATTTCCTTGGCCTCCAAGTTTCGCAAACCAATGAAGGAATTTTTATTTCCCAGTCTAAGTATGCTTGTGACCTTCTTCATCGCTTTGACATGGACGATTGTAAACCAACCCCTTCTTCTTTCCAGTTTGGAGTCAAGCTCACTGCCACCTGTACTTCTCCCAAAGTTGATGCCACCCTGTACCGTCAGTTAGTTGGTAGCCTCTTATGCTTGACTCATACTCGTCCCGATCTTTCCTTTGCTATTGGTCTTGTTGCCCGGTATATGCAAACACCCCATGAAATCCATATACTCAAGTCACTGTTTACCCAAGTCACTATGTCCATGTCTAAAAGATGAGGTTAATAAAGTGCTTGATGTACCTACCTGAAACAAGACAATATAGCATGCATATACAATAATTCCAAGTACAAATATGATAATAACACCTTAATAGACAATGGATAGTGAAAATAAGTGCTAGCCGATATAAAATTGCAGCAGTTAATAAGTTTACAACAACAATTAATAAATTGTAACAGCTGCATTAAAAGATCTTCAGAATTGTTTGAAAAGACAGTGAAAATATAGCATTTACTAAGCAGAATGATAATCAAATGTCATAAGCAACTTTTGAAGTGTTTAGCTAGCATTCAAAGTCAATTATGCAGAAAATTTGCTGCAGTTAGATGGTTGTAGCAAACATTTATAACAACAGCAAGAAAGTTAGCGATCTTGGCTAATTTAGTGTTAG
>JASDQU010436032.1:0-28314 GCA_032191745.1 Picea mariana
CAAGATATCTGGAGATTCATGAATTTTCCAACCATTCGAACTCCAACTCATCCTTCTAGAAGATTCCTTCTAGAAGGATCGAGAACTTATTCGTTTTCTCCCTTAAGAAACATTTCCGCACCCTGACCATTAACACAGTGCGGAAAGTCCGCAGTCTGACTGAATGCAACCTGCGAAAATCAAGCATTTCCGCAGGACAATATATATGCAGCCTGCGTACTATCTTCGAAAGAGTGATTTTGAGAAGCTGATAAGTGTAACTTTCTTCATGAAAATGATCTTAAAGAAGAGTTAGATCTTCCATCATCATGTCATAATCATGTCATCATCTTGATAACCAAAAATGTGGATAGCAACTATCTTATTTTGTAAATCATTTATGTCCCTACGCATTTATTCACCTTCATCAAGAGTCCAAGTAGGATTTTATGGAGGCTTAGTTGGTGTAGAAGTTCCCTTTTTGGGTGGCATGTTGGCCAAGTATCACTTTTGAACCTTGATTTTGAGGTGGTTTTGTTAGACAATATTTCTTCTATTGTATCTCCCAAGTTTCAGCCCTTATGGGTATGAAAATTTCTTTTATGTAGTTGTCTGATATTTCTTCTCTACAATGCCATAGGTCTGATCAAAATTGGATGTGCCAAGTGGAATTTACGGTAACTTCCCCACAACTTGTCGATTTTTGGCCTTTCCAGGAGATCTCACTTGTATAGCATGCCCCGCACAAAATAATTGATATAAAATTATGAAACTCACACCTGAAATACTATAGACTGTCCACGATCCAATTCATCTAGTCCCACTCAATTTGGATACTCTAGGAAGAAGTTATGATTGTTTTACCTAGAACACCTTCTTGAGACTAGTCAATAGGACTAGTCAGATACCCTATCTTACACAAGGTGTATATACAAATTTAAGATGACCTAGAAGCTGAATGTTTTACCACAGATACCTTACTAATTTATGTAAATAGCCTTTGGAGTGTAGGGTCTGAAACATTACAGAAATTTTTTTATAGCGAAAATTTCGCAATGACTCAGTTTAGGATGATTCCAGAACCCTATCTTGTACAGGCTGTATCTCTGAAATTATAAGGCCTCAGAAGATGAATTTTGAGCCCAACGTACCTTGATCCATCTACTAAATATCATCCAATCCGTTCCTTTTGAAACATTGTATAAAAAAAATTATAGCAAAAATTCCAAGGTGTCTCAGATGTAGCAGCGAAACCCCAAAACCTTGAGCTCTGATACCATATGTTAAGAACCAAATATCAATATAGAATAGAAAAACCTCAAAAAAAGTACTCAACGCCTTGAAAAAGAGATAATTTCAGATAATAAGCCTCTTCGAGGGGGAAACCTCCTTTTACCCCATTTAAATGTTCAAGTACAAGATAATTCAAAATGAAAATGTCTCCTTGGTATATATAGGAAACTAGGAGGTATAATTACAACTAATGGCCTAAAGACGACATAAATAAAATAACATTACTAATATAATATGCCCCAATTAAGGGGTAATGAGCCAATATTAGGGATTAACATAAAAGTACCTAATCTCCTTGTTTAAATGATTTCTTATTAATATGTCTTTCATGATAACCCTTTTCTCATTCTTTTTGTACTTGTTGATGAAATCTTGCAATGAACCTGTCTTCCTCTTGTTCCATCAACTGCACAAGCCTCTCTTGAAAAGCGTTGGTGTCATCCATACCTATAAATTCCGCAATTATTAAACTAGGAACCAAATATTCCATAGGTACCACTGCTTCCAGGCCATAAACTAACTTGAAGAGAGTTTGTGTTGTTAACTTTTTACAAGTAGTTAGATAATCCCATAACACTGCTAGAATTCTCAAATCCCAATCATCTTTGTCAAGACTACAAATCTTAGTCAGCGTTGTCTCCAAAATCTTATTGAAAGCTTCGACTGTGCCATTTGCATGTGAGTGATAAGGTGTTCTTTTCTGATGGTGAACTTCGAACTCCTGGTTCAAGGCTTCAATAGTTTTGTTAATGAAGTGTGTGCCTTGATCACTCATAAGGATCTCTGGGCATCCAGATCTGGTTCTGATATCATCAAAGATAAACCGCGTAGTTGTACTTGTACTACAATCTTTAACTTCTTTATCTTCTTCCCATCTAGTCAAATACTCTATAACGGTGATGATATATTGAGCTCCTATGCGCTTTCCTGGTGGGTTGATAGGTCCCACAAAGTCAATAGCCCATTTCTCAAATGCCTGCAAAGTTAATTGAGGTGCTAAAGGCATCTCATCCCTTCTATATTGCTTCCCTACTCTTTGACATACATCACAGGCTCTATAGTATTCCTTAGCATCATTATGTAAAGTGGGCCATGAAAGGCCAGCTCTGAGAACTTTTTGCATTGTTTCTTTCCCTACATAATGTCCTTCTGTGATGCCTTCATGTTCTTCTGGAAGTATCAATGGTCTTTCTAACTCCGTAATGCATCTTCTTAAGATCTCATCTGGTCCCATCTTATATAAGTATCCAACTATAAGTTGGAAATCTGTAGCGCGGACTACCAACTGTTTCTTCTGAGTCACTGTATATTTGCGAGGTGCCATTCCTGTGGATAGGAACTAGACTATCTCGGCGAAGTGATCATCGAATTTTCTGATGGCCAACAACTGTGCATTTGGTAGTGTATCATCCAAATTGGTAGGTTCCTCTCCATGTTCTAACCTGGATAAGTGGTCAGGACCCTTATTTATTCTCCCTAGCTTTACCACAATATCAAAGTCATATTCCTGGAATAATAATAGCCATCTGCATATTCTTCCCCACAACACTGGCTTGTTGACTAAGTACTTCAATGCAGAATGATTAGTGAACATCTTAAAATGTTCTCCCAACAAGTAGTTTCTAAACTTCTACATTGCATATACCATAGCTAATCCTTCTCTTTCAGTGGTGGTGTAATTTATTTCATATGTAGAAAGATTCCTGCTAGCAAAGTCTATAGGGTGGTCTATATCTCCTACACCTGGCTGTGCCAAAAATGCTCCTAATGCAATGGATGAAGCATCAACATGAATATGGAATTCCTTACTCCAATCTGGGAAAACCAAAATAGGCACAGTGATTATTTTCTTGTTTAATATGTTGAATCTCTATTGGCATTCCTCTGTCCATTGAAACTTACTATCCTTCTTTAACAACTTCTCCATAGGTGTTGTTATCTGTGTATAACCCTTAATAAACTTTTGGTAGTATCCAGTGTCTCCCAATGTAGTGCGCAGTTGTCTAACCGAAGTAGGAGGAGGTAGATCAATAATGATATCAATATTAGAAGGATCTACCAACAACCCCTTCTTACACACAATGTGTCCTAACAACACTCCAAAGGGTGAAAAGAAAATACACTTCTTCAAGTTCAAGGCAATCTGACATTGCCTGCACTTATCCAACATTAGTCTCAAACAATCAATAAGATTTTTTAGTAGACTAAAAATGGTCCAGTCATCAAAGTATGCCTCCAAAAACGTATGTAAGAATTCCTTAAATGCTTCAATCACCACCTTGGAAAATATGGTTGGTGCATTCTTCAAACCAAAAGGCATCACAGTGTACTGAAAACAACCCCATTCTATTTCAAATGTAGTCTTATGTATGTCCTCCTTAGCAATTCTGATCTGGTGATAGCTTGAAAATCCATCTGTGAATGAATAAACTTCCTATCCTCCTATATTATATATAACTTCATCAATAAAAGGTGTAGAAAATGGATCATGTAAACATGCATCATTCAATTTCCATAGATCTACACAGATTCCGATTTCTCCTGATTTCTTATCTTGGACCACCATAGGTCTGTCCATTCAGATTATTCAAATGGTTCTATGATTCCTGCTTCCAGCATTCTATCTAATTCAATCTTAACCTTTTGCTTGTGCTTGGGATTCAGCCTGTAAGGCCTCTGCTTGACAGGCCTTGCATCTGGTTCCAAAGGAATCTTCATTTCTCCCATGGGACCTTTAATGCCCTTCATGTCTGTGAACTTGGTTGGAAACAAGTCCCGATACTCATGCAATAGCTATGTAATCTTACTAATAGTAGCATCATCCCAATAGTCTCCAACATTTTCTAATTTAGGTGATTTCTCTGTTCCAATGTTAACCTTATTAATTTTAATAGGCTGCCCAACAAAAGGTAGTTCAATCCCTGGTCCTTCTATATCACGTTGTCCTTCAATTTTTGAAATGTTCACATTCCTAGGGTCATCATCCTCATCAGCATTAATATTATAACAACCTTGTAACCTCTGAAGAGGTGCAGTCCATTCATCTTATTCTTGTTCAAGAGGGAGGTTAGGTACTTCCTAAAAGACCTTATGTCTTACAATTTGTAAAGCCTGATCTACTATGGGGTACTGAATTTCAAATAGGAACATAGCTATAAACTTTTGGGTCACACCATACCAATCTGTAGTGGCTAAGTGTATTTTTTCTTGAGTATAATAGTTTATAAGCGTAGTATCTAAGGTGTTAATGAACTTATGTACCCACTGTTCTTTAGAAATGTTTCTCTAGGCTTCCTCACAACTTCGCATATGATCCTTAGAACAACTCTAACCGGTGTATCGAACTTCAAAACCTTCAAATTGGTCTGAAAAGTGCATTTTCAACAAGGTGTGACATTGTGCCCACTCCGCAGTGTTCTTCTTTTATGTTCCCCACCATATAGCTGGTGTTGCTTTCAAGGCTTAATCTAGTGCCAACAACCTCTGTTGTACTGGTACAATTTCCTCAAATTAAAATAAAAATGTCTCTAAATTATTCAAGCCATCTAATGTAGGATGATTACTTACTTTTGTGCCAATCCAATGAACTTCCTTAGTCAATCTAGCACACCTCCATGTGGAGACTTCATACATTCAGTTCTGCCAATTTTCCAATGCTTCTTCGAAATCTGACAAGCATGCACTCTCACTTCGCCAACTTAGATTTCCATATGTTGTAGGATTAATATAATCATGTTCTCTTGCTGTCAGTTTATAGATGTTCTCTATCTCATAGGCACAGTCTTCTTCTCTTATAAGTTTTGTTTATCTGCGACCTTCATCAGGATCAAGAGGTGCAATGACCCTAAGTCCATTACCTTCAAATTTCATTCTTCTATTTTTTAGGTCAACAATAGTCAAATTGTCAAAAGCCCAATCAATACCCAACAATGCAGGATAGGGAAAATTTCCTCACTCTATCGATGTCTACAGGGACATGCTCTAGTCTTCCAAAGGAGCTCACCGCCAACTGATTAGCCATCCTGAGCCTAATAGGAGAGTAAATCAATCTAGTTTTTCCCATCAATGCCCAAGTCTACTTCATCATAACATTTACTTATGATCCCAGGTTGAGGATGGCATAGTCCACGTCGTAGTATCCAATATGAGCACTAGGGTGCAATTCCTTGTTTTTCCTTCTTTTTCTATATACTTGATTCACAGATATACTCAGCAGAGGATCTACTCTTCCAATTTCATACTATCTTATCAGGTGTTGTAGTTCCTGCACAACTCTCTCATATTTAATCAAATTAATACAAGTATACAAGAAGTCCACAACCTTGCTTACCTATTTTCCTTGTATAGGTAGGGAAGACTAATAAAATTTTGGAGGCATTTCACATTCCCTTACTTCCGATTGTGCCCTAGATGAAGAATCCCATTCTCCTACAAATTATCTGATTTCTTCTTCAAAATTATGCTCTTCTTTCCTTGGTTCAAACAATGGCGCCTTCTCTGAAGATCTTCTGATACCTGATCTATCTATAGTATTTCCTGGAGTCACCCTATCTTCTCCTGTGACAATGCCTCCTCTAGTAATAACATTGACTCTAGGTCCCTCACCATGAGGTTCAGATGATATTAGTTGGACTTGCTGGTTTCCACCTCGTCTTTCCTGGACTTTGGATAACAATATTGGACAGTCTTCGATGACATGGTAAAATGAATTACAGTAGCTGCAAGTAGTACAAGGGTTCTGAAAATCCCTTTCCAAATGACCTGGTTGGTCACAGTTATAGAAAATAATTTGACCTCGACCTCGGCCAATGCCTCCTCCTCATCCTCTTCCTTTGAACCCACCGCAAGGATTGAAGTTTCCTCTCCCTGCGGAATTGAATTGTGCAACATTCCCTTCTTGATGTAATTCTCCTTGAATTATGTATGCATCCCTTGATCTTTCATGCATGAGGTCATAAGCCCTATAGTCCTTCTCATCATGCCCCACATATTTGTAGAATGTACAATAAATATTGGTGGGTGTCTAGACATATTTCTGCATATAATAACATTCACCAAGGCGATGTCTAGTTTTACATACCTCACGCCACGATAAGGTAGCCTACTTCAAAGGGTTAGGGGCTCCAAAGGCCAAGTATTCATTAAAAAAAGGACAATTCTTTTTTTCATGGACATCTGCTTTACATATGATACACCATATATCTTCTATTTTCTCCTTTCCTTTATATTTATTCATGTCTTCAACCTGTAAAGATAAACTAGTTAATTGATTCAAAATCTGACTCATACCTACACTAGATTCCCCTACAAGGGTTGCTTCTAGTTTCATGGAAATCTCTAATGCTTCATCCTGTGAGGTGACCTTCTGTTGCATCAAAGGAACTCTAATGTGTGGAAGGACGGCAATGATGAACCATTCCTTATGTTGTTTGTCTAGAATCTAAAAACTTAAATGGCCTGTCAAGGTCTTAAACCTATGATCAAATTCCCAAATAGGTTCAATCACTTTTTTCTTGATTTACTTCAACTCTGTAATGCACTACAACTCCTAATTAGGCTTCTTAAACTCTCCACTCAACGCAGTCTTAATGTCATTCAATGGTTTAGGTTGTACATATCCTGTAACAAACTTCATGTACTAGCTCAATGCACGATCCCTCAAGGTAGTACTAAATTGAGCTCTTTTAAGAGCTTCGTCGGTGACATGCTTAATGATGCATACAACTTCGCATAAGAACCAGTGTTGATCAGGATCCTTAGATCCATATCCTATGAAAATAGGTAACCTCATTTCATCTACCATTGATTTTTCTTGGTTTCGTGACTGAGTCTGTACTAAACTGCTTGTAACAATGCTCTGATTACTCTGGTTACTCTAGTTACTCAATGCTACTAAAACAACAAGAGGAGTAGTAATACTTACTTTGAAAGTAGGCATAGTCCCTAAAGTTTTTGGTTATTCTTGGAAAATTTATTTAGTCTCTACTTCCTTTTCCCTTGCAAACTCTCAATACTCTTCATTTGATCATCCTACTTCTTCTCCACTATAGAAATTTTTGTCTTGTGCCAATGGCCTGTAACACTTCTTAAATAGGTTCGCAAAAGGAACCTTTATAAATGATCTCCCACTGCACATGTGTCCAGCATCTACATCACTGTCATTTTCTGAATTCTTGAACATTAGCTTTAAAATTAAATTGATTATTGTATCTTCAAGATATTCTTCTCATGCAGTAGCATCTTAATCTTTAACTTCAAAAAGTGTAGAAAATTTTCTCTAGGTCCCTTGAAGAAATACCTCTCTGATTGACTATATGATTCTATTATGTCATTATAAAACTCAATAATGTACCCTCCAATAGTGTTATCAAACCAGATATCCACTACTCTAGACATAGCGTTATCGACCTTCTTGACTTTCTTAATCTGTGCCACCATCCAAACCACAGGTGGTCTAGATCTGATTTCAAACTGAGTGTCTAATAGTCTAGCTAGCCACTCATACAACTCCTTATGAACTCCTACAAAGAAACTCTCATGAACGTCAATAAAGAAGTACTTTCCCAACCAGTCTTTTGTACTAATCCTAGGGTTCTTTCTCTAAGCTACGATGAATTCCCTTTCTTGTTCTTCTATCCAATTCTAAATCTTTGTCTTCGATGGAAACCACCTTGGAATTCCCTCAAGAAGATCCAATTCTTTGTTGGTGCACTGTTAGAGTTGAACCCTAGGTCTGCCCCTGTGCCAACAAATGGTCCCAGCAACAGAACCATTTGTTGGCACAGGGGAAAACCCAGGGTTCAACTGTAATGGAGCCATTTGTTGGCACAAGGGCAGACCCAGGGTTCAACTCTAACAATGCATCAACAAAACCTAACTACTGGCCCTTTCGACCACACTTGTGAAGTAGATGAAGTCTCACCTGAAGTAGCAATAGGGGGGTTGCAGGATAGAGGTGTCTATAACCAGAGGAATTCCAAGATGATTCCATAATAACAACGCAAGATAACTTATAGATTCTTAATAATATTATGCTTAATTTCGCAAAATTAGTTATATCTTCTTGTCTTTAGTGAGGAAAATAATAATGCAATCAAAGTATAAAAGATAGAAAATAACACAACATCAACCACATAGAACAAGAATATTTTACATGGTTCACCCTCTCCCTAGGGCTATGTCCACATAACTGTGTTTATTTATAAATTAGATGAAAACACGTAGAACTCTATCTGTTCACTCAGCTACAGATCCTTCTCTCTCTCCTCTTTATCTCCCAACCATGTGCACCCAGCTACAGAGTCGATCTTTGCACCCAACTGAAGATACAAAAATACAAGAATGCTCTAATACATAACACTTTTACATATCAATCTCTCTATCCCCCCTCTTTCAACTCTTCTAGACCTATATTTATCATTCCATGACTCTTAGAAACCCTAGACCAAATTCCATGTGCCAAAACCCTAGGTGTCAAAACCCTAGGTCCACATAACCCACATTTTAAGGACTTCGTCATCCTTCTCTTCCTTCTTCTCTGCGAAGTGTTCCAAATCACCCATTAATGTCTTCTTTTGCTTCCTAACTTGTTCACATATATCTTTTTGTTGACTTGTTCTTCCCTAATCTTCTCTTTCAATGACTTGTTTTCCTTTACTTTGTTCCTTCTTTTATGCTTCTTTAACCACTTCGACCCTTCCTTAGTTTGTGTTCGTTTTGCACACTTCATACTTTTTCTTTCTTATTCCTTAATCTTCGCTTTCTTCCTTAGTACATGATCAAGGGACAACATAAATTAGTCACTACAAATGAACAATTAGTGGCATTATCTAATGCTTTTCACAATATAGGAGCTAATGACAATGATACTTGTATGTGCTTATTTGTCAACTCTCTCGAAGGGAAACTAGTGGCATATTTTTTCGATCTCCCTCCCAAGATTCTTTCGAATTGGGAAGAGTTATTTTACTGATTTAAGTCCACTTATGGGCAGTCTAGGCACCTAGCTGAAAAATTACAGCAATACAATAACATTGCATACAAATACGGTGAGACTATCAAGTCTTTCAACCTTTGTTTCACCAAGTTGTATAATAAAATTCCCAAACTTATTCTCCCCTAGAACCAAGCCGCTTTTATGTATTACTATAATTCTCTACCTTCCCCTTATCGAAATAGCTTGAAGAAAAATCTATTGACAATCTTGGTTCTTCTCTACATACTTGTCTAGAGTATGAATAATAGCTGGAAAGAAAAGGTCTTCCCAAAGGAGACTCAATTAAACAAATGAACATGTCTGCCCTCTTACAACTTGTACAGGATATAAATAATTGGATGATAGCATATGAGTGAAATGGAAATGTCCCTTCACTTACTCCTGGGGCATCATCTTCTTCTTAACCATATTTTAGGAATCCCAATGAAAACAACTTTCATCCCAAAGCCATCATGCCTCACAGTTGGTGTAACTTTTGCGAGGAAAATCAAGAGGAAAGTACTTGTGAGGTAAATAAGAGTGCTAGAGATAAAATATTCAGAAAAAGGCTTGAAACCACCATAGATGTTCTAGATTGGGCAGAACCAGAAGATTTCATGATCATAAACAATAGGAATAAATCCTATACTTCAAAAGGAGAATATGATCCCCCTCATACTTATTCTATCCCAAGCTCATCTTCACAAGATTCTATTGAACAGGATACTAAAACTCCTGACATTAAAGGAATTCCCTCCCCTTTTCCCTCTTCCAAATATAACATTCTCAACCAATTGGATAATATCAAGGACGATGCTACTCTTCTGAACATGGTTGTCATCCCTGAGCAACAAAAGCATCTAAAAATTTCATGGAAGGAAAATCTTCCACCATAGCCAATATCTTTGAAGAGGTAAAACAAGAGGAATCTATTGTAAATAAAGTAGGTGTAAATATTTTTATACACCCTGTAAAAAACCCTCCATTTTTCATTTTTGCAAAAATTATGGATAAAATAGCTCATTGTTGCCTAATTGACGATAGTTCAGGCCCAAGCGTAATGTTGAAAATTATTATGGAAGAGCTAGGATTATCTTGTACTAATGGAAATTACAGAAGCATGCTCTCATATAATAGTCTACAATAGTCGAATATAGGTGAAATCAAAGATGTGACTTTGGTTCTATGCACGCATCCTGAAATCAAGACAACCCTTAATATCTAGGTAATTGACATGCCAATAAGTAATTATTATATCATCTTAGGAAGAGACTAAAAAGACTTGACAGGTGGATATATTTCACTTTATGGGACACACTTATCCATTCCTCTGAATGGAAATAATATCATAGTCCTAAGGGAAGGAAGAATCTAACCATCCATAGAAATCATTCCACGGCCTAATGTAAACTATGTTAAGGAGGATTTAGGACTGTACTCCATCTTTGCAGATGAGGATGACACTACCATAAAACAAATTTATCTGGAGAATGGAATGTGGTACATGCACTTTGATGGCTCATGCTCCAACGAAGGTAATGGAGTTGGCATTATTTTATACTAACCTATAGGTAAAATTAGCAACTTTTCCTATAGGTTAGAATTTGATTTCACAAACAACGTCACCGAATTTGAAGCATTATTGCTAGGCATTGAAATGCCAATAATTTAGGTTGTGGACACCTTACAGTTTTTGGGGACTCTGAGCTTGTTGTGAATCTTGTACGTAAAATATATTCTCCTAGCAACAAGTTAATGAAATACTACACCCAAGTTGTTTCTATTATTATCTAGAACTTATTATCATTTAACATCACTCATGTTAAGAGGGAATTGAATTCAATGGCTGACAGGTTAGTTTTTTTTGCAGCCTCTCCTACTTAGAAACTTCTGCCACAAATACCTGATTGTACTTTTCAATATTTATATCATCCTCATAACCCTGGAAATGTAGAGTCATGGTAGGTCTTCCCTAGTGTTGACAACATCTGTGCTTTCATACAAAATGAACCATATAATCCCAAGGAGATTATATCCATGGAAAACAACAAAATTCAGAAGGGCTTGACTCCTCTAGAAAGTTCATTTTCATCAAGTGATGTAGGAAAAAAAGAGAAGAAAAAATAAGAGGAGTCAAAGAGGAAAGTGGGTGAAACCATTTCCTTGAACATTGGAACACCCGATTCCCCAAAGAATGTTAAGATAGCTACCCAATGTAATGATGAATAAAATTTGAAATTCACTAAGTTACTTCGTGAATTTAAAGATCTTTTTGCTTGGTCATATGAGGATATTCGTGGTTTTGATCCTTCTCTTATACAACATGTCATTCCTATCAAGGAGGGTATGAAACCATTTAGGAAAAAAAATACCCATTCACCCCGCACTTGAAGCTACCATTCGGAAGGAGTCGGAAAAACTCTTGAAAGATGGGATAATTTTTGCTATTAAGTATTCTAAGTGGGTTTCCAATTCGGTTCTCATTCAAAAAATAGCTGGTCAAATCTTATTGTGCATTGATTTCTACGCATTGAATAGAGCGAGAATAAACGACCATTTTACTCTCCCTAACATGGAAATGATTTTGTAGGGTCACAAATGATGTCCTTACTTGATGGTTTTCTGGTTATAATCAGATCAAGGTAAAAAGGAATGATAAATACAAAACCATATTCACCAAACGTTGGGGCACATTTTCTTATGAACACATGCATCTTGGCTTATCTAATGCAGGTGCCACTTTCCAAAGAGATATGCATGTAGATTTTGAATATCTGATCGGTAAGATAATTCATATTTATCTTGATGACTTGACTATTTATTCAAAGAACCAGTTGGATCATTTTGGTCATCATAGAAAAGTTCTCATGCGTTGTAGAAAGTTTGACATTTCTTTAAATCCTTCTAAGTCTATTTTTGGCATTACCAAGGGAAATCTCCTTGGGCGTATTGTTTCCGATTCAGGGATAAGAATAGATCCCAAAAGGATCATTGTTATTATGAACCTTCCGACCCCCACTTCCAAAAAGGAGGTTCAATCCTTTATGGGCATCATCATCTTTGTCCATATGTTTTTTCCTGATTTTTCTTTAATGGTGAAACCAATTCACAATATTATCAAGAAATATCACTCCTTCTCTTAGATTGAAGACATTGAGAATGATTTTGTAAGTATTAAGAAGGAAATCAGTTCTGCACTGGTTTTGGTGAAACCGGACTTTGAGAAAGACTTTATTATATACACTAATTCCATGAAAGAAGCAGTTTATGCTATTCTTATAAGATGTGATGACCTGAATAATGAAAAACTAGTATCTTACATGAGTCAAAGCTTATCAGATGATGAATTTGAGTATTCTTATATCGAAAAACATGCTTTCTCTCTTGTTAAAGATGTGGAGAAATTTGTCCACTTTATCCTAGGAAATTACCCACTTGTAAAAGTCCCTTTGCCTGCTGTCAAGTTTTTGCTTTCATAAACTTATCTTTCAAGGAAGCTTGCACATTGTCTTGCCAAGATCGAGGAGCATGATTTAACCATCATGAATTCAAAAACAATTAAGGGACAGAACTTATACCTTCACTTGGTTCAACATGCTGAAGCAAGTGAATAAATTGACGAACAAGATAATCCTCTTTCATCACTATTTTACATTGATATTCAAACCCTTCCTATAGATAAACATCCCTTGTATATAAATCTGGTGTATTACTTGCAAAATCAGAAATTTCCATATAGCTTAGATACTCATCAAAGGAGAAGGATCTGTCTTGAATATTCCAGATATGTTATTTTAGGAGACTTATTATTAAGGATATTTGTCGATGGTATATTACACTTCAGTGTGTGAATAATGAAGAAGCACAAAAACTGTTACAAGAAGCACATGGATCTTAAGATTTTTTTATTCATGTCGGTGGCCACTTTTATGATAAAACTATTTCTTTTAAGATCATTAAGAAATGGTATTACTGATCTTCAATTTTTTGAGATTCTTATAACTTTTCAAGATCTTGTGACAAGTGCCAAAAATTCGTTGGGAAGGAACGTCTTTCTTCCATTCCTTTGCAACTTGTTCTCCCTTATTTTCCTTTTTCAAAATGGGGTCTAGACTTTATCGGTCCTATTAATCCTCCATCTTCAGTAGGACAAGTTTTTATCTTGACAACCACAGATTACTTCATGAAGTGGACTGAATTTGTCCCACTTAAACATTCACAAGATGAGCAGGTTATTTCTTTCCTTGAAACTAATATTTTCTCTAGATTTGGCATTCCTCTATAAATTATTACAAACAATGGTCATGCCTTCATTTATGCTAAGCTGATTCAATTTCTAGCTAAGATGGGAGTCAAAAATTTTACCTCATCATCTTATTACACTTAGAGCGACTAGTTCCAGACTTGAATCATGCAAACAGGCAAGTTCATCTTCCAATGGTTGGGATTCCATGTGGAGTTCATATCGGTGGTTTGGAGGTGTTCATAATATTAAAGTTTCTCAATGATTAGCGTGGGAGAAAGGGATCGAGATCAAAGTCAAGAAAAGATTAAATCTGGACCATGGATCTTATTGGGAGAGATCAACGGTGGAAGATTATCATGGGAATCAGGAGCTCAAAATGTTTTTAGAGTTCATCAAAGGTCCGAAGTCCCAAAACCAAAAATTAGCATGGGTCATCTGATCCAATAGGATGTGTGGCACTAGATCAGAGCTACAGAGAAATTCATTTTGGGAAAACCGAAGTGAGGGACATGCAATTTTCCCAAGTCCTGAAGGCTCGAACTTTCGAAGTCTTGAAGTCACAAAGCACCCAAGAATTGGTACATGGTTGAATTATGTGGTTATATGCAGGAAAGGGTGAAACATTTACAAGATCTACGCAAAAGGCCAAAAGCATCCGCGTTCGTTACAGAGTGAAACGATCACAATTTCAAGATTGTTAGGTGAACTTAATGCTAGCAGTGCATGATGCCCTGTAGGGAGTTAAGTCTCGTCCCCTTCCCAATGAAAGAATTTAATGGAATTTGGGATGGTGGTTGAAACCTCATCTCACCCCATAAATGGAAAGCATGAAAGGACTGGCTATGGAGGCAGAATATCAGTCCAAAGTTCCCCTGTGGATGGATTTTCCTGTGATCCCATACTGATTTGAGCTCACATCTAATAGAATAACGTCTACATAGTCTGACAGAGAAGACGAAGATGGAAAGCCTTGCATGCAGTGGCTTGATTGCGCCCTTAGTGGTTGTAGACAGTTCTGATTATAAGTAGGTAGTTTTGATATTTTGTTAAGGTCATCAACTAGTTGAGTAGGGCTACCTATCTTGTAATTTTTTGATGCCAGAACTATTCTCTAGTTATGTATCAAATTTGAGACTTTCATGTTAATAGAAGTCAGATTCTTTTCATCTCTCTATAAAAATTGTGCTAAAACACTCGAGCATGGAGGATTCAGTTGAGGGTTGTTATGTTGTTGTAATGTAGGTTTGATTATAGTGGTATTGTGACTAGTTTTATTCAGCTCCCTTGTTATCTTTTTACCTATTACACTGAATGGCTCGAGCATGGAGGATCCAATCGAGTTGTTGTAACTGCATTGTGATGTAGGTTTGATCATTGTGTTGTTACGACTATGTTGTTTTGACATATTTCAATGTATGAATCTTGATCTCAAGAGTGATCTTGAGTTTGATTTTTTCTTCTCCAAGCTGATTGAAAGCCTGATTCTCATAGCAGTCCTATTCACCTTTCTCACTAAGTCTTCCCTCTGCTCACAATTAAACTCAATTCAATGACTGAAGTTAATGTGGCCCTCACTTCCCTGCGCATTTCTTGTCTATCTTTGTGTTGAACGTCATTCATATTTTGAGTTTTATCCATTGACCTCCACTCATATAAAACCAACATCCACCAAAAACTCCGATGGGTAATGGTCTTATCCTCCTGAAATATGAGGGTGACTCTTAGTGCTAACATTCTTGTCACTATTGTTGGGGATGAATTGAAGATATTTCCCTGGGTAAGAATTACAAATAAATTATGATTATGAAGGTGCATCAGATATCAATACCATTGAAGATTACAACTTGGACCTGGCGACTCCACTGTTTCAGTTGTGACTTCAAGAGGAAGATACACAAGTTCTACTCCTTAGCTACCTCTAGAAACACCTAAAGATGACCCAGAGAAAATTATCATAAAAAGAAAGACCCCTCAGGAAGGTACTTCAGTTGTTGTACCAAGCATTTCTGGTAACTTTCATAATCCTTCTTTAGAAACTCCAGTATCTGCTTCTCATTCTCTTGTTATACCATCTGTTGAAGTTTCCAGAAGTTTAAAGTTTGGAAGTGTTCCAGTTGATTTCTCCCCTCCTGGTCTTGGTTTAGAAGGAGAAAGCTTTGACACCCATGTTTCCCCTGAAGTTTCACTATAGTTTAAACCTAGGACCTTAGAATATTTCCCTACTCCGAGTTTTACCACTCCTCCCCCTATTAGAGTTACTGCATTTACAGAAGGAGAAACCTTTGTTCTCTTGAGACTGGTGACCTTTTTCCCCAACACTCATTCATTTCCCTTTTCTCCCAGAGGTAGAGTTCCATTCTCACTTGTCTGAACCCCATCCCCTCCTGGTTCTCCTCCAGTTCAAATCCCGATGGCAGGTGCAAATCCTCCTAGAAACAGAATGGATGCCATAGTAGATGGTAGATATGCCCCTCTTGTCCTACCTTAGCCTATGAATTCTCTCCCAGCTGGTGGCTACCTTAAGCAGTTTCCCAAGTTCATGGGCGAGGGAGACATAACTGTAGAAGAACACCTTACAACCTTTTATAGTTATGCAGATAATTATGTCATTGTGAATGAATATGTATGGATGATAATTTTTGTTCATAGCCTTGATGGAGAGGCTAGGAAATGGATTAGGGCCTTGGCTCTTGGATATATTGATGGGATTGAAGCCCTAGATGATGCATTCTTAAGGCATTGGGGGGATAAGAAATATTTCCTTTACTATATTACAGAGTTTGGATCACTTAAGAAAGAATAAGGGGAATCTATTTCTGAATTTTCAAAGAGGTTTAATAAAATGTATAACAAAATTTCCACCAATATTAAGCCTACAGAAACCTCTACCAAAATCACTTATGCTAGTGCTTTCGACCCTGATTACTGCCTCCTATTAAGAGAAAGAGCTACCTCCTTGGCTCATATGCAAGATGCGGCCCCAGAGGCAGAGTCCAATATATTGGTAGTTGACAAACTTAGAAGAAAGGCCGACAGAGATAGAAGAAAAGGGAGATCTGAAGCTTCAACCTCTGGTTCCTTTGTCGCCCACCCTCAAGTAGATGAATTGACCAAGCTAGTAAAATCGCTTGCTGCTGAGGTGGAGAGATTGAAATTGGAGGGAAAGAAGAGCTATCAAACCCCCCTAAATTCTAATAATAGGGGTAACTTCAAAAGAACCAACAATGCCCTTCATATTATCCAAAGAGATCAAAGAAACAGGGATAGGGATGATTAGAAAGTCCAAACCCCTCTCCAAAATAATCTAGTTAATGATGAAGGAGAGGAAGAAGATGATGATCCTAAGATCCATTGCCTTGGTGATACTTCTTCATCCCCTCATTTAACTCGGTTTTCATATGAAGAGGCTCTCATAAGTAATCAACTGAATGAGATGAGTAAGGGGAAAAAGACCAACGACAATCCAAATAGATATAACCTCAAGTCCAGGAAGGAAGAATGAAAACTTGACATCCCTGATCTTCCTACCAGAATAGAAAAGCATGCTAAATATGTAGCTGACAACAACAAAGAAAGAAAGGCATATAACCCCCAACCAGTGGCCAAATGCCCCATCCTAGAAGTGAAGGAAATGCTGAAGCCTCCCTCTTCTTTTAACTTTGAGCATGAAATTCAAAAATTTAGAATCCCTGTACCCCTTTCAGAGCTGGTCAAGCATGAAGAATTCAAAAGGTGCCTCTCTAAAATGATGCAGTATGAGCCTTCATCTCATGCCATAGACTTAGTCAACCTCCAAGATAAAAATTCTGTTGTCATACTGGGACCCTTGGTGAAAGATAGAGATGACTCCTCCCCTCCTTTCTACACTTCATTGAACATCCATGACAAGGTGTCGCACAACTACCTAATCGATTCATGGGATTCTCACAATATCATGCCTAATATTGACATGGAGGAGCTTGGGTTAGAGGTTACAAAGACTTATCATGACCTGTATTCATTTGATTTTAGGAAGGTAAAGTTCATTGGGGTTATAAAAGACCTGGCCGTATCTCTATTTCAACTATCTATGAAGAGCATGGTCATCGATATCATAGTGGTTGATGTTCCCCCTAAGTTCAAGATGCTCCTGTCAAGATCTTAGATAAAGAGACTAGGGGGAAACTTCCAGACAAATCTCTCATATGCCACTATTTTGGTGTTCAGAGGTGAACAAATAAGGATTTACAGGGAAGCGCAAATCACATACATCATCAGTGATGAAGCAAATCCAACTAATCACCCCATTTCCGTAGTAGACATTGATCTGGGGACCAGTATGTTACAACTCACTGATGGTCCCCAAGAACCTATGGAAATTATAATGCAACCCATCACCTCTTGCAAAGACCCTCTTTCCAATAGATTTGTTTGGAAAATGTTTTTTGATGGAGCCTCTTCTAGGGAGAGAGATGGAGCTGGGGTAGTTTTCATTTCCCTGACCCAAGAGACCATATCGCTATCTTATAAGCTCAAATTTAAAACAACAAACAATATGGCAGAATATGAGGCTTTGTTCCTAGGTTTGAGAGATACCAAAGACATGAAGGTCAAGGAGCTGGCAGTATTTGGAGATGTCGAGTTAATTGTACAGCAAGTCATAAATTTGTATGAGGATAAGCATCCCAATTTAAGGGCCTATAGGAGTGAAGTATGGGATATGATTGATAGTTTCTTCCTGGATTTTAATATCTCTTTTATTCCAAGGGAGGAGAACTCTGTGGTGGATTTCTTGGCGACCTCAGCAAGTGATTTCAAGGTCCCCTTGCCCCTGAAACTCAAGTATGAGGTGGAAATAAAATACAGACCCTCTATTCCTGACAATGTCAAACATTGCAAGGTCTTTGAGGATGATATTGAGATAAAAAGGTTCCTTGAGACCGTGGGTGAATTTTCTGATATGCATATTGATCAGTATCCAGATTTTGAAGACAACCCTCATGCTGATGTTTTTCTAAATAATATTGCTAACCATCATATTGTTCAGTTTCCCGGCAACCATATTCCTAAGGGGATTTATCATTTTGGAGAGGTTGTTTGACATAAATGATGTTGTTGTAAAAGTGAAAGGTCCAACTGAAGAGGTTGATGTGGCAGAGTGCAATTTAGGAACAAAGGAGGATCCTAAGCATGTCAAGTTGTCTAGCAGGTTGTCCAAGGAGAAAAGAGATGAATATATCAAACTTTTGAGGGATTTCATTAATGTTTTCACATGGAAATATCAATACTTAATAATATATGACACGAAAATCATGGAACACAAAATCCCGCTGAAATAAGAGGCCAAACCTTTCAGGCAGAAACTCAGATAGATAAACCCCATGTTGATGCCCATTATGGAAAGGGAAGTAAAGAAGTTGTTGGACACCTGAATCATTATCCCCTTCAGATATTTAGAATGGTTAGCTAATTTGGTGCCTTTGAGAAAGAATAATTGAGAAATCAAGTTGTGTGTTGACTTCAAAAATTTAAACAGGAGCTCGAAAAAAGACAACTACCCCTTGCCGAAGATGGAGCACGTTCTACAGAGAGTGACAGGTTCATACATGATGTCTATGATTGATGGCTTCTCTGGCTACAATTAGATCTCTATCTTACCTGAAGATAGAGAGAAAACAACCTTCACTACTCGGTGCACATTCATGTATGCCAAAATTCCCTTTGGATTGATGAATGTAGGAGAAACCTTCCAGTGAGCCATGGACATCGCCTTCATCGAAGAAAGGGACAAATTTGTAGTCATCTATCTAGATGAAATTACAGTTTTCTCGAAGTCCGATGAAGAGCACTACCACCATCTTAGAAAAGTCTTCTTGAAGTGTAGAAGGTTCGGTCTCTCCCTCAATCCCAAGAAATCCTTATCTTCTATGGAAGAGGGTAAATTACTGGGGCATATTGTATTGGAATATGGAGTTAAATCGATCCAAGGAGAGTGAAGGCCATCCAGGCTTTATCATTTCTCAAATCTAAGAAAGAGGTTCAGTCTTTCTTGGGTAAAATCAACTTTCTAAGGAGGTTCATTTCCAATTTTGCTGAGTTGGTTAAGAACATTACAAACATTCTTAAAATGGGTAACGAAGTAAAGTGGATTGCTGAATCTAGAAAAAATTTCGACCAAATTAAGAAGGCCCTGAATAAGGCACATGTGCTCGTTAGTCTTGACTATTCTAAAGAATTTCTGATTTTTTCTTTTTCTTCGTCTGATACATTGGTTGTTGTTTTGCTACAAAGAAATTAATATGGGTTAGAGAGGCCTATTTCTTTTTTCAGTAGAGTATTAAGGGATGCAGAGGAGATATGATATAATGGAGAAGCAAGAATATGCTTTGGTGAAATCCCTCAAGGCTTTCAGGATTTATGTCCTACATTCAAAGATCATTTCATATGTCCCCTCAGCCTCAATAAAGGAGATGTTGATTCAGCCTGATATATATGGGAAAAGAAGTAAGTGGGTAGCCAAAATCTTGGAGTTCGACCTTGATATAAATCCCACTAAATTGATAAAGGGCCAAGGTTTAGCCAAGTTGCTGGCTGAATCAAATCGTAGGGCATTGGGGGTTAATTTCGTGAACACACCCTCAGAAAACCAGTTGATTGAGATTGTTGATGACAATTCTCATTTCATCTTCAACTTGGCATAATGTGCCCGGTACAAAGACATCATATACTTCTTGCAAAAGTTGAAGCCTCCTGACGATCTGAATAAAAATAAGGTAAGAGATTTAAAACTTAGAGAAATAAAAATTTTCATCGTCGACCAGGTTTTGTACTGGAAGGATCCTCTAGGAATCCTGTTGAGGTGTCTAGACCCACGAGAAGCTCAAAAAAATACAAAAACATTTCATGACAGCTCATGTGGCGGGCATCATTTCTTGAGGACTACCACTTATAAAATCCTTTGACCTGGGTATTTATGGCCCAACCCTTTTTTTGATGTTTGTGCAAAGGTAATATCTTATGTCAAGTGTCAAAAATTGGTTGGAAATAAATAGCTTAAGTCACTGCCTCTGCATCCCGTAGCAGTTTCTAGACCTTTACAACAGTGGGATCGGGATTTCAATGGAGAGATCCACCCAACCTCAAGTGGTCAACACAGGTGGATTTTAACTGCCATCGACTACTTCACCAAATGGATAGAAGTCATCCCTACAAGGAATGCCTCCCATAAGGTAATCATAAGCTTCCTTGAGGATGTCATGTCCAGATTTGGTTATCCAAGAAGGATTGTTACAGACAATGCTTCCTCATCCAGGGTCAAACTATTAATCAGTTTCTATGAGCAGTATGGGATTCCATTGATCCATTCTACACCCTACTACCCTCAAGCAAATGGTTTGGCAGAGTCTTCTAACAAGAGACTCATAAGGATCATCAAAAGACTGTTAGAAGACAACAAAAAGGCATGGGATTCAAAATTGAAATTCCCCTTATGGGTTGGCCCAGTCACAACAAAAAGGTCACTGGGCATGTCTCCTTTTTAGCTAGTTTATGGGGCCGAAGTTGTTTTTCCTGCTCATCTTTCTTTTTCTGTGGAAAAATTCTTCCAGTACCACCAAGGAGAACCTGAAGATATGGTCAGGAGAATACTGCAGCTGGTAGAAGTGCAGAAGATGAGGGAGTAGTTTCTTGATAAGGCACGGCATCATCAACAGAAAATAAAGAAAGCCTTCGACAAGAGCGCAAGAAAGAAATATTTTCAGCTGGGGGATATGGTTCTTAAGTGGGATTCCCCCAAACAATATAAAGGAAAACATGGAAAATTTGAAGCCTTGTGGACTGGTCCCTTCAATATTTCTGAGGTATCTTTGAACAACACCTATAAATTGCAAAACTTGGAGGATTCTGGAATTTTGGGCAGCCCTGTAAATGGGCACTTTCTAAATAAGTTTTTTGTTTGAGCCGCAACCAGCGTTCCACCATTGTAAATCCCATTCCTATTTTATTTTTATTTTTATTTTTATTTGAATAATAGACACAATAACCCAAAGCTAAGGCACTGAAGCTACGCATTCTTGGCATCTCGAAGGGAGCGTGCCATCCCCTGTGGAGCCAAATGTTATCACATAAGGTTGTCAGTGGTTGTAGGTGTGTGTCGATAATACCAGAGTCAATCCCCATGATCTGTCTCTTTCTCTCTTTCGCAGGCCATGTTTTTAAGCTTTTGCTTCTGCTGGCAAAGTCGTTTTTTTTTCCCCTTTTGTTTGGGTGACCTGGTTTCACATAATGACTACCTAAAAAAGTATTGGCTCTAAGATTTTTTGTTTTCTCTAAGTTTGATCACTTTCCTCTTTGTCTCAGCTACTCGTCCTTTGTCTTCCCGAGCCCCCAACCATTCGTCCAAGTCTTTTTTTATACAGGCCACAGCCGTGGGCTCAAGGTGCATCACTTAGAGCGACCCATTCCAAACTCAAATCAAGAAAACATGCAATTTTAGCTTCCAATGACTCGAATTCCATGTGGAGTTCAGATTGGTGGTTCGCGGGTGTTCGAAATCCAAAATTTGTTGAAATATTAGCGCAGGAGCAAGGGCTCGAGATCAAAGTCGAGCAAAGATTAAATCTGGGTCGTGGAATTTATTGGGAGAGATCAACGGTGGAAGATTATTGCAAGAATCAGGAGTTCAAAATGTTGTTAGAGTTGTTCTTCAAAGGTCTAAAGTCCTAAAACCTGACATTAGCATGGGTCGTCTGATCCAATAGGATGCGTGGCGCCAAATCCAAGTTGCAGAGAAATTTATTTTGGGAAAACTGAATGAGGGATGCGCAATTTTCCCAAGTCATGAAGGCCCGAACTTCTGAAGTCATGAAGCTCCCAAGAATTAGTCCATGGTCATAGCCCGTGGTTATATGTAGGAAAGGGTGAAAATTTTACAAGGTTTGTGCCAAGGCCTAAAGCGCCCGCGTTAGTTACAGAGTCAAACCATCACGGTTTCAAGATTGTCAGGTGAACTTAAATGGCCGCTAGTAGTGCATGACGGTCCATAGAGCATTAAGTCTCATCCCCTTCCCAATGAAATCAGTTAATGGAATTGGGGATGGTGGTTGAAACCTCGTCTCACCACATAAATGGAAAGCATGAAAGGATTGGCCATGGAGGCAGACTGTCAGTCCATAGTTCCCCTGTGGATGGATTTTCCTGCGAGCCCATACTGATCTAAGCTCCCATCTGATAGAAGAATTACTATGTAGTCTGACAGAGAAGATGAATATGGAAAGCCTTGAATGCAGTGGCTCGATCGCACCCCTGGTGGTTGTAGACAGTTCTGAGTATAAGTAGGTAGTTTTGATATTTTGTTTAGGTCATCAACTGGTTGAGCAGGGCTCCCTATCTTGTAATGTTTTGATGTCAAAACTGTTCACTGGTTATGTATCAAATTTGAGACTTTCATGTTAATAGAATTCAACTTCTTTTCATATCTTTGTAAAAATTGTTCTAAAACACTCGGGCATGGAGGATCCATTCGAGGGTTGTTATGTTGTTGTAATGTAGGTTTGATTACAGTGGTATCATGACCAGTTTTAGTTATCTCCCTTGTTATCTTTTTCCCTCTTACACTGAATGGCTCGGGCATGGAGGATCCAGTCAAATTTTTGCAGTTTAGTTGTGATGTAGTTTTGATCATTGTGCTATTGCGACTGTGGTGTTTGGACATATTTTAGTGTCTGAAGCTTGAGCTCAAGAGTGATCTTGAGTGTGATTTTTTCTTATCCAAGCCACTTGAAAGCATGATGCCCATAGCAGTCTTGTTCACCTTTCTCACTAAGTCTTCCCTCTGCTCACAATTAAACTCAATTCACTGACTGGAGTTAATGTGGCCCTCACTTCCCTGTGCATTTCTTGTCCAGTTCTGTGTTGAACATCATTCATATTTTGAGTTTTTTCCATTGAGCTCAACTCATATAAAACCGACATGCACCAAACACTCTGATGGGTACTGGGCTTATCCTCCCGCAATATAAGGGTGACTCTCAGTGCTAAGACAATCAATGCTTTCATTGTGTCCAATCAAATGCTATGCATACAAGAATAAACCCCTCATACGTAACACTTTTCATAAGCTACTCCCAAAGTCCTGGATCATTTTTTCCCTTAAACCGCCTCACTCCCCTTGTTGCATAATCATTCTAGTAAATAATTCTTTGATATACTATTCATCTGGTGTGAAAAAACAGACATTTTGAGTTCTTAATCTGTTGGAAACAGATTTCCCTATGGAGTCACCAGTTTGTTGACGCTTAAAAATGCAACGATGAATACTATGCTCGCAAATGATTGCCAGTATTTATTGTTTATTTATATTAATAATAAGATAGTAGGTGGGACCCCCTTGTAGACTGATGACACTATGGTGGATAAGCAACGCTTATATATTTTTTTCTTATGTGATGGTACCATCACAATCTTCTACAGTATATATTTTTTTCAGATCATGGTTTAAAATTTTATAATGATATGCGTTGGTTGGATTATTAAAACATGGCACCACATGTATTTGATGAGATCTCAAAGAATATGTTAAGAATGCCCTGTGGATGAAAGAATTGTTATCCAGTTTTGGTTTTCATATCGTATTAAACATGGCATTAAATGGTTTAAATGACCTTTGATAGAAGTTAATAATGCTACCCTTTGGATAAAAGAACCATACTCAAGTTCTAATATTGTATTGTTATGACAAAGGATGGGTGTTCTTGATCCTTGTTACTATGGTTATGCGCCTTGTTTGAGTTTCATAAATGGTTTCCCATTGGTTTATGTTCCTAGCACATTATTATTATTTACATTTCCAAGGGGTGGCGCACTTTGAAAAAGTGATATGGCAATGGATATTTCATTGATTAATGGTATAGTGCTATGGTGAATTTTCTTGGTTCGTACTTTGAATTGAATGAAGTTGGAAAGGAGAAGCGATGTGCATTTACTACATGCCACTAAAAATCCCCTCGAGCCTGTCACCCTAATCATTCTTGCATTTTTTTTTGGCTTTGGTACTTGTGGTTTCTCTGCCTTGATCGGTCGTGAAGGAGGTATAAAGTCTTGTTTTTTTTCTTCACGCGGGCTTTTCCAGTTATGGGGTTTCTTACATTTCCATCCATGATAGTTACTTTACCCTTTGAATCAATTTTTGTCTCTAATTGCTCATGGTTCATGTGTTTCTTAAGTTGTTATGATAATTTTGAACTGTGTATTGGTGTTTGCATCCTTGGTTTCATATGGTGGTTGTTTTGGAATGTTGGCACCTAAAAAATAAAATGGTCACACTTTTCTTGCTATGTGTAATCCTTGCATGGAATTGTTGAATAAATTTGCAATGGAGCCTGCTTGTTTATGGCTTGGGTTTTGGTTATGGTCTCTCTATTGAAATTGATTATCATGGTTTTCCAAAGCTCTAAGCTTTGAGAGTACCCTAGATATGGATTGAAAATATAGGTCTCTATGATTAATTTTTCCCATGCCATGTTCGTCTCTGTGGCTAGTGTATACACATTATTTCGACCATGTGGGTTTTAATGAGAACTAGTTAAATATTAAAGTATTTCATGCATTGTCTTGGAAAAACCTTGATTTATTAGTTTCTTGCTATAACCTCACCATTTCCTGGTAAACATTACACAGTATGAATTTAACGCCACCCAGAAGTTGATGGAAGCATTATGCATGCTTTTTGGTTGAGCACGGGTTTGTTCTTGGTTTCTCATTTTACAGTGTTGATTAAAGGGATTGGATTCATTTTGTTTCCTATTGGAAATGGTTGTTTGTTGTTTTGGAAACCCTTACCATCGAGAGAATTGTTACATATTATTTTTATGTGGATAGGGCATGAGTTGTCTACACTATTCGAATACCAAACCCTCTAGTCAAACCACCTGTTCATACCTTCCACTTGTTGTCTTAAACCCTAAATATTACATTGATATCATTTTACTCCAGTTCGATGGTTGATGGGAGCATTGTGCATGCTTGGTTACTTGGGCATGATTTTTTTGAGTTCCTCGTTTGGAAATTCTAGAATAATTCTTTACACGCTTATTTATTTGAAGCTTGGGCTCAAAGTATTGAATGTTATTAGGTTCAATCGTTATGTTGATTGTATTAAAAGGGACACTTTGTCTGTGAATTGTTTAAGGCTCGAATAAGAGTTATAACATCCAGTTTGATTGCATTGAACAATGTTGAAATAAGTGATGGATATAAATGGTCGTAAACATTGTGCGTGTTCATGTTGGTTTTAAAGGATTTCGCGTTGGATTTAATGTATGGTTTTGGCTCAAAGATTATTGTGGTTTCTTATAGCAATTGCAATGTTGTTTGTTATGATTGTCATAAAATGATTATATGGATACAATGGTTTTTGTAATTAAATAATTCTAGGAATATAGATTATTTTTTGGAAGCCAACAAGCAATTTGTCAATGAAAGTAACAGTTTAAATTATTGTTTTAAAAGGTGAACACTATTAAAACTTTGAAGGTCTATATAGAGATATGTTCTGATTGCATGTTTTGACTTGTTTTGAATTGAACTGTATCCATATCAATTCCCTGTCATTCTATCTTTTTTCTCTCATTACATTCCCCTCATAATCCCAATTTCACTTATTTCATCCTTATTCTATGAAATAAATTTAAAAGGAAAAGTCTGTGTAAAAGCGACAAAGGGATAACACAACAAGGGTTGGTGACTGATATTTTGATAATTTATTACACAGTAAATTGTTTGATTAATTGTTGAACAATATTCATGTATGAATCCCCTATGATTATACCACTTTTTGCTAATTACACTCCCTCCACATTTCCCATGAACCCTATCACCCCCTCTTCACTTGGAAGTTAATGAATGGTTTGTTATGGATGGATTTGCATGTATCTCATGTCAATTCTTGAGCCAATTTTTTATTCATGTAAGAAAAGTGTCATGTATGGTTTATTAATAGATTTATTACTGATGAAATTTTGCTATAGGATGATCTTTTTCAGTCGGGGCAACAATGGAAGAAATAATAGAGGTAGGGGAAATTGTAACCGAGGTCCTAGAAGGCCTAGATTTTCCATCCATTTTGATGTTGATAGACAAGAATTGAACCAGTTGTTCCAATATGGGTTCTTTAATTGGATTTGTCATGGAATAGTGCACCCTCGACCAGAAAGGCCTCCTTTACAGCCTCAGAACATCCCTGGAATTATCGTTCCTCCACATGTGTCCTTGCAAGAGGAAGTCCCCGCAAATGATGGATGGAAACAGATTTTCAACCTACTTGTATCTCACCATTGTGGTTGGCATACTATTTCATTTCCTTTTCCACCACCTGTCAACCCAAATTTCTAGATTTCCCATGCTAATTCGCCTATTCAAGCAAATCCCCATTGGATTCTGGTGGTTCTTAACAATGATGGATATTCATTTGAGTATTCGGGTGGCACCATTAAATTCTCAACAAGGTGAAAATCATCGAATCACCCATGTACATGTTCCTGCAACTTAGATGAGTATACATGTTCATATTGTAGTGGCTATGAGCAGTTTATTACTCTCATTAACAAAACATCCACTTTTTCCCCACTCTCCTGGAACCGGTACAGAAATAGGTGTTTTCTCCACATTGTTGACCTCAGTAACTAGACTCTGCATGCATAATTGGGTGATTTTTGGTGGGTGTATAGTATATAAGGTAATGAATCTCACTCGGGGTATTCTAGGCAAATGCGTTGGGCCTACACATACATCCATTTGATGTGGGTAGATATGAATATCAAAGAGATCACTTACCAAGCAGAGATAGATTGAGGAAAGAAAAAAAATAGTATCCTGAAAGGTATTATTGAGCTAAAAAGAGAGGGAGGTTGGTTATCCCGACTATATAGATCTTTTAGTCGGCCAGTAAGTAAATGTGATCATCTTCACATACTAGTAAAAGACTAAAAACTGATATTCCCCAACTTGTGCAAGATCAAGGAAAAGTAGTTTCCTCCCCTTCTTATCCCTCCAATGATTGCTCAAAAAATGTGTCTTCCCACATGCATTTGAAGGATGATTGTTCCCATGTGATCAGTGAGATACAACCTCAAGGGTCTAACCAACCATGGGCTACTTCTGAGAAATCAAAGGGAAACATCAGTGAAAAAGGAAAAATTTCCTCACAAAGTGGAAAATATGGTTTTTAGATTATGTTTTAATAATTCCAGTTGATGAAGACAATGCTAGTGGTTTTCAGAATGTTTGGAAAACAATCTCTATTTTGGTATTTCATGGATAATATGGATAATGTCGATGATGTGGATATTTATTCATTTTTTGGATATGATATAAATTATTTATGATATTTAAATTTCCAGTTTGGAGGATATTTAAGGGAGCTATAAGGGTGGTATATAGTTAAAATGATTATCCTTTTTTGTTATATTTTATGATTTGAAAAGAAGAAATGATGGGAGTCACAAGGGGTCCCACCTACCTAGTTATTATTAATTAAATACCCTTAACAATATTATTATTATTTATTTCTCCTAAACTAATTAGTTAAGGTAAATCAAGCTAACTAAAGAAAATAGTTGAACTACTTCAACTTATTTGGAAAGAATAAAAAAAGAATGGGAAGAAGAAACTGTTGCACAACAGAGAGGGGGGGGGTGAATCAGTTGTTACCGTGCTTAAAAAATTATGCTTATTTTAAACTCTTTACAGAGCACTCAATGACAATCACAATAATGCAGGGAAGTAAGCAATAGAACATTTAGTATCATTCACACATATGATATACACAGAGACAGATATTTCCTGA
>JASDQU010436032.1:29407-43109 GCA_032191745.1 Picea mariana
CTTTTATGTATTACTATAATTCTCTACCTTCCCCTTATCGAAATAGCTTGAAGAAAAATCTATTGACAATCTTGGTTCTTCTCTGCATACTTGTCTAGAGTATGAAGAATAGCTGGAAAGAAAAGGTCTTCCCAAGGGAGACTCAATTAAACAAATGAACATGTCTGCCCTCTTACAACTTGTACAGGATATGAATAATCGGATGATAGCATATGAGTGAAATGGAAATGTCCCTTCACTTACTCCTGGGGCATCATCTTATTCTTAACCATATTTTAGGAATCCCAATGAAAACAACTTTCATCCCAAAGCCATCATGCCTCGCAGTTGGTGTAACTTTTGCGAGGAAAATCAAGAGGAAAGTACTTGTGAGGTAAATAAGAGTGCCAAAGATAAAATATTCAGAAAAAGGCCTGAAACCACCATCGATGTTCTAGATTGGGCAGAACCAGAAGATGTCATGATCATAAACAATAGGAATAAATCCTATACTTCAAAAGGAGAATATGATCCCCCTCATACTTATTCTATCCCAAGCTCATCTTCACAAGATTCTATTGAACAAGATACTAAAACTCCTGACATTAAAGGAATTCCCTCCCCTTTTCCCTCTTCCAAATATAACATTCTCAACCAATTGGATAATATCAAGGATGATGCTACTCTTCTAAACATGGTTGTCATCCCTGAGCAACAAAAGCATCTAAAAATTTCATGGAAGGAAAATCTTCCACCATAGCCAATATCTTTGAAGAGGTAAAACAAGAGGAATCTATTGTAAATAAAGTAGGTGTAAATATTTTTATGCACCCTGTAAAAAACTCTCCATTTTTCATTTTTGTAAAAATTATGGATAAAATAGCCCATTGTTGCCTAATTGATGATAGTTCGGGCCCAAGCATAATGTCGAAAATTATTATGGAAGAGCTAGGATTATCTTGTACTAATGGAAATTATAGAAGCATTCTCTCATATAATAGTCTACAATAGTCGAATATAGGTGAAATCAAAGATGTGACTTTGGTTCTATGCACGCATCCTGAAATCAAGAAAACCCTTAATATCTAGGTAATTGACATGCCAATAAGTAATTATTATATCATCTTAGGAAGAGACTGAAAAGCCTTGACAGGTGGATATATTTCACTTTATGGGACACACTTATCCATTCCTTTGAATGGAAATAATATCATAGTCCTAAGGGAAGGAAGAATCTAACCATACATAGAAATCATTCCACGGCCTAATGTAAACTATGTTAAGGAGGATTTAGGAGTGTACTCCATCTTTGCAGATGAGGATGACACTACCATAAAACAAATTTATCTGGAGAATGGAATGTGGTACATGCACTTTGATGGCTCATGCTCCAACGAAGGTAATGGAGTTGGCATTATTTTATACTAACCTATAGGTAAAATTAGCAACTTTTCCTATAGGTTAGAATTTGATTTCACAAACAACATCACTGAATTTGAAGCATTATTGCTAGGCATTGAAAATGCCAATAATTTAGGTTGTGGACACCTTACAGTTTTTGGGAACTCTGAGCTTGTTGTGAATCTTGTACGTAAAATATATTCTCCTAGCAACAAGTTAACGAAATACTACACCCAAGTTGTTTCTATTCTTATCTAGAACTTATTATCATTTAACATCACTCATGTTAAGAGGGAATTGAATTCAATGGCTGACAGGTTAGTTGTTTTTGCAGCCTCTCCTACTCAGAAACTTCTGCCACAAATACCTGATTCTATTTTTCAATATTTATATCATCCTCATAACCCTGGAAATGTAGAGTCATGGTAGGTCTTCCCTAGTGATGACAACATCTGTGCTTTCATACAAAATGAACCATATAATCCCAAGGAGATTATATCAATGGAAAACAACAAAATTCTGAAGGGCTTGACTCCTCTAGAAAGTTCATTTTTATCAAGAGATGTAGGAAAAAAAGAGAAGAAAAAATAAGAGGAGTCAAAGAGGAAAGTGGGTGAAACCATTTCCTTGAACATTGGAACACCCAATTCCCCAAAGAATGTTAAGATAGCTACCCAATGTACCGATGAATAAAATTTCAAATTCACTAAGTTACTTCGTGAATTTAAAGATCTTTTTGCTTGGTCATATGAGGATATTCATGGTTTTGATCCTGCTCTTATACAACATGTCATTCCTATCAAGGAGGGTATGAAACCATTTAGGAAAAAAAAATACCCATTCACCCCGCACTTGAAGCTACTATTCGGAAGGAGTCAGAAAAACTCTTGAAAGATGGGATAATTTTTCCTATTAAGTATTCTAAGTGGGTTTCCAATTCGGTTCTTGTTCAAAAAATAGCTGGTCAAATCTTATTGTGCATTGATTTCTACACAATATGATGCTTGGTTCGTGTTCATCTTATCTCATGTGCATAGTGACCTTCAAGAACTTGATATTGCAGGAATGGAGCCTATGTTTAAAGAATACAATGATTATTATGGGAGTACTTGTGTGCTAGAAGATGAACTGATTCCAGCTCTCATGGGATCATCATTCTATGAATCATTCAGCGGCCTACCCCCCTTTTCAGATGAACATAGTTCTCCTCCATCAAGTCATGAGTACCACAGTGATGTTTCTTTGGATTCTGTTGAAGAATATAATCTTGTAAACCATATGGAAGCATGATGGACCCAGTCCTCTACTTTAAATAAAGTTTTTAATTCATGTCTATCGGGCCGACAGTGGTGTCCCGACGGTTCGTGGGTGCCGTGCATTCCACAGTGTAAGAATATTTGATAAAAGATAAGATCTATTGTATTAGATAGAGTCTATCTTGTCATCCGTAAAAGTTGTGATGGGTCCCCATATGGCTGAGCCTCTAAGGGACGAGATAACAGCTGGTGTCCACCAG
Source organism: Picea mariana (assembly GCA_032191745.1). NCBI lineage: Eukaryota > Viridiplantae > Streptophyta > Pinopsida > Pinales > Pinaceae > Picea > Picea mariana. The sequence goes on from JASDQU010436032.1 coordinate 32,304, forward strand.
CTGCCCCATCTAGACTCTTCGGATTCTCTTTATGACTGGCAGTTGCCTGTAGCTTCTTACCGGGAAATTGCTCCTAATTGTATAAATAAAGGACTTCAGTCCTCATTTGGGGCATCGAGTCTTAGAACGAGTTTTAGGGAGTTTTGAGTCTGTCTGAGTCTGAGCAGTGTGTGTATGCTCTTTGCTACTCTCGCCTCTAAGGATCTTGAGTGAGAAAATCAGAAACACTGATCTCAAGTGTAAATATGGTCAGTATGTGCGCACTTTGATAAATCTGGTATCAGAGCCAAAAGTCCTGTCTAGTCCGAGATAGTTATTGCCTGCGCAGTGTGCCAGGAGCTTGTCCGTAGTCGAATTCCACGACTCTATCAGGTTTCATCTGATTGTATGGACATAATGCCCTGCGTTTCGGTGCAGTAATATCTCCAGTTTATGTTGTGTCAAGAATAGATGCCTCCTGCATCTAAAATCTGATTGTAACTTGTGAGAGATTTAATACAAAGACGTGTTGAAGTATTGTTCTGAATGTCCGAGCTACATGTTTGAAAGCTTTGGTTGCGTGATGTACATGCATCAAGATTGAAGAAGTGTTCTACTACAGCTGCTTTGGTCGTAAGCTACGTAAGCAAATTTATTTTACAACATTTTTTATGCCCTCCAGTTGGATTTTTGCTGTATGCTAGTAGCCAGACTCAGTTAAGTTGAATTTGCCTTCAGTCTGCTTGTTTTCTAGCAACAATTTAAGAAGTCTTGTCAATCGTTACAGTAGGACATAATGGCAATGTCAAATGCTTCTTCGTCTAAGTCTTTCGCTGGTTACACTATGGATGAAATAAAAGCTAAAGCACAATATAAACCGACTAAATGGTATAAAGCATTTCTGAGTCAGTCTTCTCATAAACCTTTATATAATGAGAAGCTAGTTCATCAGGAGTATGAACCGGATCCCAATTGGCAGATGCCAAAGGTTCCTACTTCTAACATATATAAGATGTCTGTTTTCCAATTTAGAGAAGCCACTCTCATCCGGTATTGTTCTATAAACATTCCTATCTCTCTAGGTGAGACTAAATATCATCTACCGCTCATTCAACAGGAAGACATTGAGTGGGGATTATACCATGGCTATGATTATATCCATATAGGCCTCATCCAATTTGGCCTAAATCCTTTAGTCCATCCTGGTCTCAATGCTCATGCTCTCTTATGTATCATTGATTCCCGACATAACCAGTTCCAAGATGCCATGATCTCTGGCTTCCAGGCCCCTCTCCACAATGGCCCTGTCTGGTCTTCTTCTCTTCCTCGGTTTCAAGTCTCCCTCCGAGATCCCTACATCAATACCCTCCTCCAAGCCTACCTGAAGCTTGTTGGATTTGATATGGCTGAGGGCTCTAAAGTCGCCCAAATACATTCTACTATTTGTCTTCGTTTTGTTACTTCTACCATGCCTGCTTTAAATCTTAAGTTACTCTCCCGCGCTACCTCCGAAAGCGTGGTGGTAGGACCAGGCAATGTTGCTCCCCTTTCTCTCGGCTTTGCTAAGCTAACCAAGATAGAAGAATGGTCTGCTGAGTATGATCCCATCTCAACTCAAATCCAACCTCCTATCCCTAAAGAGATGAATGTATATATGAATGAACAAGGGATACCTACTCTCAGGTTAGGAAAATCGCAGAGTATGAGATTGCCAGATCTAGACAGACAGCTATCCTCTCTGTCTACATCCACCTCTGATGCAATAAGGAGACCCTCTGTATATACTACTCCTCTTCCGTCTCCTCCACGTACTCCAATCTATAAACCAGTTCTAGGCAGATCCAAATTAGATGACCATTATATTAGGCATGCTCAGAAAGTTTCAAAGAATTGCTACTATTGTAAAAGAGCAGACTTTGATCCTAAGCTACTGCAAAGAGAACCTGAAACGCATGCTCCCAGTATGCCTAATAACTTTGAATTCTATCAACAAAAGAGTGAACATTTGGGTCAGCATTCAGATTGTAATGAATGCTCCAAACTTGCAGTTCCTACCATCAAAATGATGGAATTCCCCCTACCCAGAGCATCTAAAGAAAAACAAACAAATATTCCTTATAGAAGTTTGGGTACTGGGAACCATACACCAAAGTTCCAGAATGATATGGTTGCTGATTTAGATTTCATACAATACAGAAAATCTAGTGATCCAATGCCTTCAGATACAGTCAGGCTTCAGAATTATTCTAACTACCAATCTGTATGTCTAGCACAAAACATAGATGATTTAGCCCAAGATGTTTTAAGGACTAAACATCATGTGAATGGTCTTCATGCTGAAATAGATAATGTTCTTGAAAATCAAATTCATATGAGAGATGTACTAAAAGCTATTGTAGAAAAGCTAGAGATTATTGAAGAAGCCATACATAGTATGAAACAGACTGTAGAAGAAGAAGAAGCAACATCTTCCTCTCCTGGATCAACTAGTAATGATGCCACCTTTTCCTTTCTTAAAGCCTCTCCTCTAGAAAGCACTAAGCAATCTTTGAGTTTCAAGCAGTTTGGACCTCCAAACTTTACATTGCTTAGAGTCAAACAAATACTAGAGCTAGCTCAAAAGAAATTCGCGCTTGTTCAAAATCAAGGATCTGAACTTGAACAACAAATAGAACAAGCTAAGATAAAAATCTTATCTGACCATCTTGCTCTAGTACAAATAAGTCCTGTTGACCAACATCCATTTATTAAAATGGTTGATTTAGATATAAAGCCTAAAAAACCTGAATCTAGTAGTCAGGGAATTCCAAAGACATCCACTTGGGAACAATGGTGTCATGCGAAATATGGCAGCACTAAGAAATCCCCAATGGATATTCTTGGTCAAGGACAGATATCCAGTCGCCAAGGAGAGACAGCCCCTGTATCTAATATTGATTGCAAAGAGAAGAATGATATAGAGGTTATGATACAAGGATGGCATGCCTGGGCTAAAACCCAGAAATTATTGTTTAAAGAAAAAATTTCCTGGAGTGATCTTGCACTCAGACTCACATGGGGTTTTCGAGGAAACCTTAGTTTCTGGTGGGAAAGAATTATTGACAACAGTAAGTTGAGCATTATACAACATGCTAAGCCAATTGATGAATTATGTAAAGCTGTTGTTCATGAGTTCTATGGAGATCTTCGAGTCAATATGTCACATTATGCTGACTCTTTTATGAACCAGAAGCTTTGTGATCTGAAAGATTTGAAGAAATACTTTTGCATGATGCAAACACTCCTCTACAAACTTCCAGACCCTACAAATACTTCTTATCTGAGAAAATATCTTTCTTCTTTGCCACATCCTGTACCTGAGCTAACCAGGATACACTTAGACACTGAAGGTATTCCTTTAGAGACTCTTTCTCTAGCAGGATTACAGGAACAAGTAATTGTTTCTCTTCAAAAAGAATGTATCAAGAAGAAAACTCTCCCTAACATGGAAATGATTTTGTAGGGTCACAAATGATGTCCTTACTTGATGGTTTTTCTGGTTATAATCAGATCAAGGTAAAAAGGAATGATAAATACAAAACCATATTCACTAAACGTTGGGGCGCATTTTCTTATGAACACATGCATCTTGGCTTATCTAATGCAGGTGCCACTTTCCAAAGAGATATGCATGTAGATTTTGAATATCTAATCGGTAAGATAATTCATATTTATATTGATGACTTGACTATTTATTCAAAGAACTAGTTGGATCATTTTGTTCATCATAGAAAAGTTCTCATGCGCTGTAGAAAGTTTGACATTTCTTTAAATCCTTCTAAGTCTATTTTTGGCATTACCAAGGGAAATCTCCTTGGGCGTATTGTTTCTGATTCAGGGATAAGAATAGATCCCAAAAGGATCATTGTTATTATGAACCTTCCGACCCCCACTTCCAAAAAGGAGGTTCAATCCTTTATGGGCATTATCATCTTTGTCCATATGTTTTTTCCTGATTTTTCTTTAATGGTGAAACCAATTCACAATATTCTCAAGAAAGATCACTCCTTCTCTTAGATTGAAGACATTGAGAATGATTTTGTAAGTATTAAGAAGGAAATCAGTTCTGCACCGGTTTTGGTGAAACCGAACTTTGAGAAAGACTTTATTATATACACTAATTCCACGAAAGAAGCAGTTTATGCTATTCTTGTAAGATGTGATGACCTAAATAATGAAAAACCAGTATCTTACATGAGTCAAAGCTTATCAGATGATGAATTTGAGTATTCTTATATCGAAAAACATGCTTTCTCTCTTGTTAAAGCTGTGGAGAAATTTCTCCACTTTATCCTAGGAAATCACCCACTTGTAAAAGTACCTTTGCCTACTGTCAAGTTTTTGCTTTCATAAACTTATCTTTCAAGGAAGCTTGCACATTGTCTTGCCAAGATCGAGGAGCATGATTTAACCATCATGAATTTAAAAATAATTAAGGGACAAAACTTATACCTTCACTTGGTTCAACATGCTGAAGCAAGTGAATAAATTGACGAACAAGATAATCCTCTTTCATCACTATTTTACATTGATAGTCAAACCCTTACTATAGATAAACATCCCTTGTATATAAATATGGTGTATTACTTGAAAAATCAGAAATTTCCATATAGCTTAGATACTCATCAAAGGAGAAGGCTCTGTCTTGAATCTTCCAGATATGTTATTTTAGGAGACTTATTATTAAGGATATTTGTCGATGGTATATTACTTCAGTGTGTGAATAATGAAGAAGCAAAAAAACTGTTACAATAAGTACATGGATCTTTAGATTTTGTTATTCATGTGGGTGGCCACTTTTATGATAAAACTATTGCTTTTAAGATCATCAAGAAATGGTATTACTGGCCTTCAATTTTTTGAGATTTTTATAACTTTTCAAGATCTTGTGACAAGTGCCAAAAATTCGTTGGGAAAGAACATCTTTCTTCCATTCCTTTGCAACTTGTTCTCCCTTATTTTCCTTTTTCAAAATGGGGTCTAGACTTTATCGGTCCTATTAATTCTCCATATTCAGTAGGACAAGTTTTTATCTTGACAACCACAGATTACTTCATGAAGTGGACTGAATTTGTCCCACTTAAACATTCACAGGATGAGCAGGTTATTTCTTTCCTTGAAACTAATATTTTCTCTAGATTTGGCATTCCTCTAGATATTATTACAAACAATGGTCCTGCCTTGATTTATGCTAAGCTGATTCAATTTCTAGCTAAGATGGGAGTCAAAAATTTTACCTCATCATCTTATTACACTCAGAGCGACTAGTTCCAGACTTGAATCACGCAAACAGGCAAGTTCATCTTCCAAAGGTTGGGATTCCATGTGGAGTTCATATCGGTGGTTTAGAGGTGTTCGTAATCTTAAAGTTTCTCAATGATTAGCGTGGGAGCAAGGGATCGAGATCAAAGTCAAGAAAATATTAAATCTGGACCATGGATATTATTGGGAGAGATCAACGGTGGAATATTATCATGGGAATCAGGAGCTCAAAATGTTTTTAGAGTTCGTCAAAGGTCCGAAGTCCCAAAACCAAAAATTACCATGGGTCGTCTGATCCAATAGGATGCGTTGCACCAGATCAGAGCTACGGAGAAATTCATTTCGGGAAAACCGAAGTGAGGGACATGCAATTTTCCCGAGTCCTGAAGGCTTGAACTTTCGAAGTCTTGAAGTCACAAAGAACCCAAGAATTGGTACATGGTTGAATTATGTGGTTATATGCAGGAAAGGGTGAAACATTTACAAGATCTGTGCAAAAGGTCGAAAGCATCCACCTTCGTTACAAAGTGAAACGATCACAGTTTCAAGATTGTTAGGTGAACTTAATGCTAGCATTGCATGACGCCCTGTAGGGAGTTAAGTCTCGTCCCCTTCCCAATGAAAGAATTTAATGGAATTTGGGATGGTGGTTGAAACCTCATCTCACCCCGTAAATGGAAAGCATGAAAGGACTGGCCGTGGAAGCAGACTATCAGTCCAAAGTTCCCCTATGGATGGATTTTCCTACGATCCCATACTGATTTGAGCTCACGTCTAATAGAATAATGTCTACATAGTCTGACAGAGAAGACAAAGACAGAAAGCCTTGCATGCAGTGGCCTGATTGCGCCCCTAGTGGTTGTAGACAGTTCTGAGTATAAGAAGGTAGTTTTGATATTTTGTTAAGGTCATCAACTGGTTGAGTAGGGCTACCTATCTTGTAATGTTTTGATGCCAGAACTATTCTCTGGTTATGTATCAAATTTGAGACTTTCATGTTAATAGAAGTCATATTCTTTTCATCTCTCTATAAAAAATTTGCTAAAACACTCGAGCATGGAGGATTCAGTTGAGGGTTGTTATGTTGTTGTAATGTAGGTTTGATTATAGTGGTATTGTGACTAGTTTTAGTCAGCTCCCTTGTTATCTTTTTACCTATTACACTGAATGGATCGGGCATGGAGGATCCAATCGAGTTGTTGTAACTGCATTGTGATGTAGGTTTGATCATTGTGTTGTTACGACTATGTTGTTTCGACATATTTCAATGTCTGAATCTTGAGCTCAAGAGTGATCATGAGTCTGAGTTTTTCTTCTCCAAGCTGATTGAAAGCCTAATTCTCATAGCAGTCATGTTCACCTTTCTCACTAATTCTTCCCTTTGCTCACAATTAAACTCAATTCAATGACTGAAGTTAATGTGGCCCTCACTTCCCTGTGCATTTCTTGTCTATCTTTGTGTTGAACATCATTCATATTTTGAGTTTTGTCCATTGACCTCCACTCATATAAAACCAACATCCACCAAAAAATACGATGGGTACTAGGCTTATCCTCCCACAATCTAAGGGTGACTCTCAGTGCTAACATTCTTGTCACTATTGTTGGGGATGAATTGAAGATATTTCCCTGGGTAAGAATTACAAATAAATTATGATTATGAAGGTGCATCAGATATCAGTACCATTGAAGATTACAACTTGGACCTGGCGACTCCACTGTTTCAGTTGTGGCTTCAAGAGGAAGATACATGAGGTCTACTCCTTAGCTACCTCTAGAAACACCTAAAGCTGACCCGGAGAATATTATCATAAAAAGAAAGACCCCTCGGGAAGGTACTTCAGTTGTTGTACCAAGTATTTCTGGTAACTTTCATAATCCTTCTTTAGAAACTCCAGTATCTTCTTCTCATTCTCCTGTTATACCATCTGTTGAAGTTTCCAGAAGTTTAAAGTTTGGAAGTGTTCCAGTTGATTTCTCCTCTCCTGGTCTTGGTTTAGAAGGAGAAAGCTTTGACACCCTTGTTTCCCCTGAATTTACACTGTAGTTTAAACCTAGGACCTTAGAAGATTTCCCTACTCCGAGTTTTACCACTCCTCCCCCTATTAGAGTTACTGCATTTACAGAAGGAGAAACCTTTATTCTCTCGAGACTGGTGACCTTTTTCCCCAACACTCATTTGTTTCCCTTTTCTCCCAGAGGTAGAGTTCCATTCTCACTTGTCTGAACCCCATCCCCTCCTGGTTCTCCTTTAGTTCAAATCCCGATGGCAAGTGAAAATCCTCCTAGAAACAGAATGGATGCCATAGTAGATGGTAGATATGCCTGTCTTTTCCTACCTTAGCCTATGAATTCTCTCCCAGCTAGTGGCTACCTTAAGTAGTTTCCCAAGTTCATGAGTGAGGGAGACATAACTGCAGAAGAACACCTTACAACCTTTTATAGTTATGCAAATAATTATGTCATCGTGAATGAATATGTATGGATGATAATTTTTGTTCATAGCCTTGATGGAGAGGCTAGGAAATGGCTTAGGGCCTTGGCTCTTGGATATATTGATGGGATTGAAGCCCTAGATGATGCATTCTTATGGCATTGGGGGGATAAGAAATATTTCCTTTACTATATTACAGAGTTTGGATCACTTAAGAAAGAATAAGGGGAATCTATTTCTGAATTTTCAAAGAGGTTTAATAAAATGTATAACAAAATTTCCACCAATATTAAGCCTACAGAAACCTCTGCCAAAATCACTTATGCTAGTGCTTTCGACCCTGATTCCTGCCTCCTATTAAGAGAAAGAGATACCTCCTTGGCTCATATGCAAGATGCGGCCCCGGAGACAGAGTCCAATATATTGGTAGTTGACAAACTTAGAAGCAAGGCCAACAGAGATAGAAGAAAAAGGAGATCTGAAGCTTCAACCTCTGGTTCCTTTGTCGCCCACCCTCAAGTAGATGAATTGACCAAGCTAGTAAAATCGCTCGCTGTTGAGGTGGAGAGATTGAAATTAGAGGGAAATAAGAGCTATCAAACCCCCCTAAATTCTAATAATAGGGGTAACTTCAAAAGAACCAACAATGCCCTTCAGATTATCCAAAGAGATCAAAGAAATAGGGATAGGGATGATTAGAAAGTCCAAACCCCTCTACAAAATAATCTAGTTACTGATGAAGGAGAGGAAGAAGATGATGATCCTAAGAGCCATTGCCTTGGTGACACTTCTTCATCCCCTCATTTAACTCAGTTTTCATATGAAGAGGCTCTCATAAGTAATCAACTGAATGATATGAGTAAGGGGAAAAAGACCAACAACAATCCAAATAGATATAACCTCAAGTCCAGGAAGGAAGAATGAAAGCTTGACATCCCTTATCTTCCTACCAGAATAGAAAAGCATGCTATAGATGTAGCTGACAACAGAAAAGAAAGAAAGGCATATAACCCCCAACCAGTGGCCAAGTGCCCCATCCTAGAAGTGAAGGAAATGCTAAAGCCTCCCTCCTCTTTTAACTTTGAGCATGAAATTCAAAAATTTAGAATCCCTATACCCCCTTCAGAGCTGGTCAAGCATGAAGAATTAAAAAGGTGCCTCTCTAAAATGATGCAGTATGAGCCTTCATCTCATGCCATAGACTCAGTCAACCTCCAAGATAAAAATCCTGTTGTCATACTGGGACCCTTGGTGGAAGATAGAGACGACTCCTCCCCTCCTTTCTACACTTCATTGAACATCCATGACAAGGTGTCGCACAATTTCCTAATCGATTCAGGGGATTTTCACAATATCATGCCCGATATTGTCATGGAGGAGCTTGGGTTAGAGTTTACAAAGACTTATCATGACCTGTATTCATTTGATTTTAGGAAGGTCAAGTTCATTGGTGTTATAAAAGACCTAGCAGTATCTCTATTTCAACTATCTATGAAGAGCATGGTCATCGATATCATAGTGGTTGATGTTCCCCCTAAGTTCAGGATGCTCCTGTCAAGATCTTAGATAAAGAGACTAGGGGGAAACTTCCAGATGAATCTCTCATACACCACTATTTCCTTGTTCAAAGGTGAACAAATAAGGATTTACAGGTAAGTGCAAATCACGTACGTCATCGGTGATGAAGCAAATCCAACTAATCACCCCATTTCCGTAGTAGACATTGATCTGGGGACCAGTATGCTACAACTCACTGATGGTCCCCAAGCGCCTATGGAAATTACAATGCAACCCATCACCTCTTGTGAATACCCTCTTTCCAATAGATTTGTTTGGAAAATGTTTTTTGATGGAGCCTCTTCCAAGGAGAGAGATGGAGCTGGGGTAGTTTTCATTTCCCTAACCCAAGAGACCATATCGCTATCTTATAAGATCAAATTTAAAACAACAAACAATATGGCATAATATGAGGCTTTGTTCCTAGGTATGAGAGATACCAAAGACATGAAGGTCAAGGAGCTGGCAGTATTTGGAGATGTCGAGTTAATTGTACAACAAGTCATAAATTTGTATGAGGCTAAGCATCCCAATTTAAGGGCCTATAGGAATGAAGTATGGGATATGATTGATAGTTTCTTCCTGGCTTTTAATATCTCTTTTATTCCAAGGGAGGAGAACTCTGTGGTGGATTCCTTGGCGACCTCAGCAATTGATTTCAAGGTCCCCTTGCCCCTGAAACTCAAGTATGAGGTGGAAATAAAATACAGACCCTCTATTCCTGACAATGTCAAACATTGCAAGGTCTTTGAGGATGATATTGAGATAAAAAGGTTCCTTGAGACTGTGGGTGAATTTTCTGATATGCATATTGATCAGGATCAAGATTTTGAAGACAACCCTCATGCTTATGTTTTTCTAAATAATATTGCTAACCATCATATTGTTCAGTTTCCCGGCAACCATATTCCTAAGGGGATTTATCATTTTGGAGAGGTTGTTTGACATAAATGATGTTGTTGTAAAAGTGAAAGGTCCAACTGAAGAGGTTGATGTGGCAGAGTGAAATTAGGAACAAAGGAGGATCCTAAGCATGTCAAGTTGTCTAGGAGGTTGTCCAAGGAGAAAAGAGATGAATATATCAAACTTTTGAGGGATTTCATTGATGTTTTCACATGGAAATATCAAGACTTAATAATATATGACACGAACATCATGGAACACAAAATCCTGCTGAAATAAGAGGCCAAACCTTTCAGGAAGAAACTCAGATAGATAAACCCCATGTTGATGCCCATTATGGAAAGGGAAGTAAAGAAGCTGCTGGACACCCAAATCATTATCCCCTTCAGATATTTAGAATGGTTGGCTAATTTTGTGCCTTTGAGAAAGAATAATTGAGAAATCAAGTTGTGTGTTGACTTCAAAAATTTAAACAGAAGCTCGACAAAAGACAACTACCCCTTGCCGAAGATGGAGCACGTTCTACAGAGAGTGACAGGTTCATACATGATGTCTATGATTGATGGCTTCTCTGGCTACAATTAGATCTCTATCTTACCTAAAGATAGAGAGAAAACAACCTTCACTACTCG
>JASDQU010436033.1:0-12363 GCA_032191745.1 Picea mariana
GTTGTTTTCGAGTTAGAAATTTTCTCATTATCATAATCTAAATTTGTTCTGTTGGCAGAGATAACTGCTTCTCCCAGTGTGTCGCCATTGTTGGCAGCCAATTTGCATTTTCATACTGTCCTTATAAGCTGCCTACACCAGTGTTTTGCAAACTTTGATTTCGTCGCAATCTTTCCAATAAAACCACACCATTGTTTTATATGCGTTTGCACACTTACCTTGGTTCTCGTTTCCACGACTGCAAGCATGAAAACACTAGTTTTCGAAGTCATATTAAAAATTTCATTAGATTGTTATGATCGCTCTTGTTTATATGCTCATCTTATTTCCCAATTTATTTATCATTACACAATTGACAAGATTCTAAGATCATTATGCTTTTGATGTTCTTATTTGTTAATGAGACTTTGTTTACAAGACTGTGGGAATATTCGTTTGATTGACTTTATGATGCATTGGTAATTGGATTTATATGTTCTTTGATTTGATCTACTTGACCATTGGTTTCATAAAAATACATAGGTGTTATGGTTAAACCCTTGATATGTATCATTTAATATGACACCTATTTCATGTGATCAAATGCATTGGTATTGTGGTTTAAACTCTTGATATGAATTTTTCTATACAACGCATGTCACATGGTTAAACACTTGGTATTGGTTTCGATTTGTATGTTTTGGTATTTAAAATTATGGCATAACTATTGCTTGCGCGTGTGGTTTATCTACTTACCAAAGGTTTCAATGGATTGATTGGAATGGCATAGTTTGTAACACATATGTATAATGGGTTGAATAGTTGTAAGCGACGGCGGTTATACTAAGAGTAATGAATGTTCTACATGGGATGAAATAACTCCACTACCCTCGCACACTTTGGCATTAATGCCTGCCTCCTTACCAGATTACCCCTGTTGATTTTTGGGCAAATCTTTGAGTTTTGAGTCCTGCGTATACCTTGTCCAAACCCTACCCAAACCCCTGTCCACTATATGTTCTCTCCTGGCTCCTGAAGGGTGAATTGAACAACCTTGGTGTTCAGAGTCCATTTTGGTTTCATTTTTGCCAGAGAAGACTGCTTAAGACTGCCCCCGTAATTGCCCCCAGAGTCACATTTTTGCGTGAGCGATTCTGGGCAAACAGTTTTGAATTAGATCAAATCGTTGAAAACCTAGAACTGTTTTTAGCCCCTTTACCTTCATTTCAGGTGGTTGCACCAGAAATTGGTATTTTACAGAGTTCTAGCTCATGTTTTAGAGGTCAATTCTTAGATCTCCTCATTGGCTGAAGGGAACGTTTTGGTCTGTGTGTATTTTTTGAAATGTTTTCTCTAGACCTGGGCCACAACAACTCTCTCACTCATCCAGCCATGTTTCTTTGCATCATGTTGAACCCTTGATCAATTCAAAGGGTATTCGACCAATTTGCCAACAATTTTTTACATCTACAAGACAAGGAACTATGCAGGCTTATCACATAAATCTCAGGAGCTTACTGCTATATTCTTAGTAGTGAGGGTGTACTGCAGTCTTGTTTTGGAATATGATATACACACAGTGCTTGATTCTGTAACATTAGCCACCACTTTGTGGGTGATTTACATGATACGTTTCAAGTTGAATGTAATACATGATGAAGATTTGGATAGTTTTCAATATATTATGTGGTGATTTCATGTGCTACACTTGCACTTTTTGTCCATCCAATGACATCCCATAATATTGTAAACAGGATACTTTGGAAACCACCCAAGCAGATGAATTTCAGAGAGGTATGGTACCCTTGTTTCGACAAATCGGGTGCTGCCTGAATAGTTCACACCTCCAGGTAGCTGAGCGCGCTTTGTTTCTGTGGAACAATGATTATATTATAAATTTGATGTCACAACACTGATATGCAATATTGCCATTGCTTTTCCCTGCTCTGGAGAAAAATGTAAGAAACCACTGGAGTATGCTTGTGAACAATTTGACTTGGAATGGGAGAAAGATGTTGATGGATATGGACCAAGAGATTTTTCAAGAATGCCAATGTAGGTTCCATGAAGAAGAAACAAAGGCAATACGCACACAAGAGAAGCACGAAATGACATGGCAACGTTTGAAAGCAGTTGCTGCTTCAAAAGATTTGTCTTGTAGGTAAGTTTCTCTTGAGGAGGTCTTTTGGTCGAAAACTGCAAACTGAAACAGAGTTTTGGGCCCTTTGTGTTTACCTTGAAGTTGTTGCAGTTTTTCCACAGCCTCGAATGATGAAAAATACAAAGATTGTTGAACCATTCACATCCCATTATGTGTTTGTATTGGGTATTTCAAGGTTTTTCAGCTGTGCACATTGGGTCCTCCAGGTTTTGGATAGTCGTGGATACTTGTTGACTGCTTTGGGCCATGGCTTGTGGCCATCCATGGTACTTTTGGCATAAATTGTTCAGACTTTTATTTTGGCAGATATTTCTTTTAAAAGTGTTGTAGGTGGGCAATTGGTGCTGCGGCTTCCTTCAGGAGTGGTGTGATTTCAATCTAATTGTCCTGCTGAAGCTGCTATGGAATTGGTGTATGCTTTGGATCCGGTGACAAGATTTTTCATCTTTAGTCCTCTACAATCAATTCTAGATAGATTTATTGATATAAAAAACAGATGGATGTAGGAGTTTTAACTCTATATGGATGGATTTTGTATATGAGTTGAATTCGTACCAAAGATTTATTTGATATTCGTTCATAGTTTTTTTTGATTGAAATAGATTCAATTACGATTTTGTTTGTTCTAAATTAGCATAGAAGTTTTGGGTTGTTGTGATTTAAATGATTTGCTTTGTTTTTAAATAGTAATCAAATATTTGTTTCAATAATTTGAATATATTTCTGTTATTTTTAATAGATTTAAAACAGTTATGTTCTCAAATTAGAATAGCTACAGAATCGTTTAATTCTGTTAGCTAGTCTTTAGAATTATATTTTTTATCAATTTCATCTGCAAAATATCCTCTTAACTTGTCCATTTTTTACCTCTTGCAGGTACATCCGAATTACATTGGGCATGCTGGACAGTCTAGGAGATATTTGTGTGATTTAGTTTTTATTTTAGGTTCCTAGTTTAGTCAGACTTGGGATATCTTCCCAGATTTTCTGTAAACAGTTTGATAACTTCCACAAGGATGTTTTACCCTGTGGAAGGTCTTTAAATACTTACTATTTTTGTAATAAGGAGGATAATCACTGGTGGGAGAACCAGGCTATGGATTTCTAATACAAACTGAGACAAGAGTTGATGTTTTGCTACAGCTTTCGCTTTTCAATATATCAATTTTTTGTTTCAAGTTTAGGCATGTCATTAGCAATTGATTATAGACTACTTTTGCTATCATAGTCTTTTGCAGAATGATGTGATTTAATTAATATGATCCATGTCTGATTTCTTTCAATACTTAAAAAATACAACAATTACTCTATTCAGTTAATGAATGACAGATTTCTCTTCTTCATCAATTGAATTATTTTGTATAAGTCTTTGCATACGGGTTTATCTAACTGTGGAGATTTATAAATCATATGATTGTTGTGATTTTTATGTCTTGTTTGTCCTGTAATCATACTTGAAGAGCACTGCAGATATCGTTTACGAGCAGCTCCTGGATAATTCGATGCAGGTTTCCTCCCTCCGATCAACTAAAACAATCATCATACACAGGACAAATCTGGAGCGTTTCTCTAGGTCAGTTTGTGATTTATTTTTGTTAATTTCTTTAGTATATTATTAGTATTTTAGTTAGATATATTTTTAGTTTAGATTAGTGATTTAGTTTAGTTAGTTTTCGTTTTATTTCTGATCATAAAATTATAAAATTAACAAAAATTTCTTTCTCTGTCTTAGGGCAGAATGCAAATGAGTTTTTCAGGTTTTATTCAAATCTGCAAATTGTAGATATTGTACATTTTCTGAATAAGTTATATTTCCGTTGGTAGTTATATATTTAATTAGTTAGAGTTAGTATAGTATTAGATAGTAGATTGTATATAGAATAGTTAGTTTAGTTTATTAGTTTGTTATATTTCGTTTTAGTTAGATTAGATTAGTTTGTTTTAATAGTTAGTTTATAGTAGTTTTTCTTTTTGTTTATTAGGACCTTAGATCGGCTAATGGAGCCGCTAAACCCATCAGGGTGGTTCATTCCAAACAACTTGGGTTATTAGACAACCCTGGACCGGTTCCACTCTCTCAGTTGACGGATGGTCGATTTCGCCCGTCAACACTCATATATGTTACAATGTGTACAATGATGAAATGTATTTTATTTACATTAGCTATGTGACAAATGCCAATCTAAAACATAATTAGCATATTCATCGGATACATAAGTAGAACTTCTAGGTATGTGATTATAAGTAATAAAATCAAAGTATCGTTCCAACATTCGTACTCATAGGAATCATCGTAGTACAGTAGGAATTCACACATGGTAACTGATGTTTAATTGACATATGACGAAGTAAGAGTCGAGGAGAACATATAAATACTGAACACTATGTGAAATGGCATCACACAAAAGCTATATAACGATGATATACTCATCCACATTATTCATTTATGGCTCTAGACAAACACCACTTGAAAACACCAGTTGACCCTCGAGTGAGTAAATGACCCATGCAAAAAAAGTTGTGTTCCATGTATGATGATTGACACCATTTGCAAATCCTAATTAAACTAAAAACTCCATTGACATATTCCAACCAAGGGAAAACCTAATAAGAAATTTGTTGACACAAAGGAAAAGATATATATACACTAAGATACACTAGTATACAAAGTTTCATGCCCAAGATTGAGGGCTCAAGCATAATATATTTTAAGGTAGAGCCCATTTTTGGGCTCATCCATCATATTCCTTTCATAATCCTCTAATTCATAGGATCATTTTTCTAAAACACATCACACGATATAAGGACCATGCCACATGGGGTTGAACTTGCCTGCCCCCAACGGTTCTTTGGCTTGGTCATATAGGAGGACCAAGTCACCCTTAGCATACTTTCAAGGAAAAACATACCTATCATAATGAATATTAAGATGTCTTTTATTCTCTTTATCATCATAGAGGCATCTCGACGCTGCTCATCTAGACGCTCTAGGTGCATGAGGCATTATTCAAGATTAGATGTGTTAGGTAGGAGCACAATTGCCATTTTAAGGGAATGAATTTCAAACTCAATTGGAAGGATCAAATCCAAACCATGTACTAACTGAAAAGGAGAAAAAATAATGGAAGTCTTAACTGAGTTCGATATTCCCAAAGTGCATGGTAAATCATTAGATGACAGTAAGGTTTACTCTAGCTGACAGTTTTTTGCAAAACGGTCTTGAGAGATTTATTCACCGCCTCTACTTTTCCATTTTCCTAGGGATAGTAAGGGGAAGAATGACCATGCTTTTGCCCCAATTTTTATTCTTGTTTTCCCTCGACCAAATTTTGAGGAAACCTTGGTCATATTTGAACCACTTTTGGACTTCGACACGTTGTTCAAAGAAGAAGAGCCTAGGAGGAGTTTAGATCATGGATCTCACCCATTTTTTAGGGTTATGTGGACCCAGTAAAGGGTCCTCTAGGGTTTTGTAACATGTTTATGGGATGTCGGCCTATGGGGTTTTCCCATGTTTAGACCTTATTGTAAGGTTTTTTAAAAGTATAAATAAAGAATAATTTATTGTAGAAGAGGACTGAAGTGAAATTAGTTCGAGTTGCTTTGCGCAAAGGGATGTATGTGCATTAAGGTTTTGTTCTCAATAGAAAGTTGTCTCTGTGCATTGACTTATTTTTGGAAGGAGGATGTAGTTTTTAGTGCACATATATCCAGTCTTATGCGAAGCTTGACTCTGTGTCTTAGTGCACAAAAATGACTGAATGTAATATCTTGGCAAATAATAAAGGGGTGAAGTGGTTTGTGGGCGTAGCCCAACCCTGGGGTGAACCACATATATCTGGTGTCTCATGGTTTGATTTTTTCTATGTTATTTATGATATGAATCTACTTAGTGCTTTGATTATGTTGTGTAATAGATATATCTTTCATTGCTTAAGTGCTTTACTTGTGTTACAGTTAAATGAATGCTAGATTTAACTTATAATGCTAAGTGATAAGTGCTCAGGGTATATAATCATTCATTGTTACTGCGCTGATCTATCTTTGATTATGTCCTGCAATGTTAATTAAGCTAAGAAACTAATGCATGCCACTTCCTAAGCATTAATAGACTATCTGGTGAAGTTCTCTTATCATAGATCTATTCCCAGCATGGTTACAGACATATGCATCCTATAACCCCCGCTTGCTTCTACCTTGGGTGAGACTTCGCCTGCTTTGCAGGTGTTGCTGAAAGGGACAGTATTCAGGGTTTTGTTGGTGTGTTGTTAAGAGTTGAACCCTGGGTCTTCCCCTATGCCAAAAAATGGTTTTGTTGTTGGGACCTAAAACTGTGATTGTTGGGAATGGAAGTAAATAAAGAGAGATGCTTTGTGCATAGATCCGCTGCTGAAGTGCATAGTACTCTACTTGAATTGCAAATCTTTGTGCTAAGAAGGTAAGTTTATCTAGAGAAAAGAGGTAAGATCCTAAAAGAGGTAGGCTTTGTTCTTTGGTAAGATAAAGATAAGTGAAAATTTTTGTTTTGAAATCATGAACTTACAGATGTTTGATAGATTATGTCCTAGTTTGAAGGCTAGGGTGCAGTTGAAAGAAAGAATTGATTTGAGTAAATTTAATGGAAATGAAGAAATATATGTTATTCCTATGCATAGAAAGATTTTTTGGACTAATAAGTGGATGCGGGAACCTAGAAAGAATTTTTGCAGATTGCAGGTCCAACACTATGATCCTAGGGAAGTGCGTAGTACAAAAAAGGTTGGGGAATATTTAAAAGAAAAAGAGGATTGAATTTTTGTTATAACTACAGAAGGTCGAAACATCTTGCTAAGGAATTTCTTGGAGGAGGTACTATTTGCCTTTCTTGTAAGGTTGTTGGTCATGAGGTTGAGGATTGTCCAAGGATTATTGCTAAAGTTGAAGGGATGAACATGAGACAAGAAAACTATGAAGAAATTCAAGAGACTAAGGGCATGGTATAAAGTCATAAAGAGAAAGGGTCAGAGGAAGTTTAGACTATGTTATTACAGTCAAAAGAAATGATCGATGTTCATAAAGATGTCAGTTTACCAGAAATATTGAAAGAAAAGCAACGCATAAGTACAAGAATAGAAAAATTCGACATAGACTATGTCTTGGATGAAGAAACACAAGTGAATATTATGACTGTAGAAACTTGGGAAATTTTGGGAAATCCTACTGTGGTACCTTTTTTAGGAAGGGTAGGCTTGTTTAAGGGTAAGATTATAAATTTATGTGGAAAAGTAACTAATGTACCTATTATTTTTTTGAAACATCAACTGAAGAAGAATTTGAATTCATTCGGTTTGTTGGGGACAACGCCCCTTTCCCGATTTTGATAGGTAATAATTGAATTGAGAAGGATCATATTAGAAGGAGAGAAGAGGAAGAAGATACAGAAAATAAAAAGAAAGAATTAAGGGATTTCATAGCTAGGAAAATAGACCAACTAGTAGAAGAACAAGAGGATAAGTCGAAGCAACAGAACAAAGTAATAATGCAGGAGGGACAAATATAAAAAGAATTAGATATCAAGGTTGAAATAATGCAAGAATAATTGAAGGGCCTATATATTCAAGAAATAAGTATGCCCACTCAGGAAATGATAATAAAAGGGATATTAACTTTAGAATATTTGAAGGTAACTCAACAATGCAAAGCCACTACGATAGGGGAAGATAAGAATAAATATGGAAAGAGAATTCTAGAAACAGTTAGAGAGACTCAGATAACAGGAAATAAGGAAAGGAGGCTCAATAAAAAGAAAGCTAAGTTGGAAAAGTTGCAATAAGTTACAGAAACTAGATGGAAGACTTCATAGATTGGAACCTCATAGGAGGCAGGCTCACAGGATTTGAACCTCGTTGGAACAACAGATTTGCACAGAATTGGAATTCACCCTAGAAAAGTTATATGACCATTGGAGGCACCCTGGCCATTAGAATGATGCTCTGGAATGGTTAGAAAATGCATTTATGGGATTATGGACTGCTTTTGGACATTGATACTACGCCATAATGAATAGATTTACATTGATGGAAGCATTTCCTGGCCATTGGAAGATCCGTGGTGATACCCCATTTATTTAAATCGTCAGTCGTTGCCCTGGGACCATTTTTTTCAACCCATGATTGACTGAGATTAGCAGAGGATTGTCCAAGTGTCAAGTTGTGCTATCTAAAACTAGACCTTGACTGCTCGTTTCTCTACCCCGCTTGTCTGTTAAAACATAGAATGTCGGGTGAACCTAGAGAATTGGAGAAGTTTGTAGAGGAAGTTATTAAGAAGCTAATGGATGAAAAATCGATATTTGAAGGTATCCAAGAGTCATCGACTAGGGGACTGCAGGCTTCCCCTTCGACCATACGTCGTTCCAAACGTGTCAACCCTATAACTAAACAATGAAGTAAGCACTGCGACGATCTGGCTAATGCAAAGTAGATCCCGTTGATCCTACCTAATTATATTCCGCATCTAGGTGACATTGTTAACTGTGACACTATCCCTCGATATTTTGAGTACTTTGTCTTCACTGCGTACATTCCGAAAGGAATTCACATAGTCGGGAGTCAGTTAAGACAGATACCGATGTTGAAGAACAACGAATTAAACTTATGAGACCAGAAGAAATACACCATGTTATCCCCTCACCAATAATTAATTAAGACAACTGGAAAGAAACCTCACCTTGTCTCATAGACATGGATTAAGGGGTTGGAGCAATCCACTGTATTGAACATGATGCAGATCCCACATTTTGGCCACCACTAGGAGGTTAACACTTGTGTTAAACTCCTTCTGCCGTGATATCATGGCGGATATATATGGCTTGACAGAAGGATTACAGTGGATCCGACACTGATCCACCAAATCACTGAATCAAGTATGAAGGGTCCTGACCCACAACAGTTTTATCCAGAGAAGGCCTCAGATCGTTCGTTAGCACAACGCATCAAAGAATCTTACAAAGAGGTAGAAAAAGGAAAGTGAGTTTACAAGGTAGACTCTATACAGGATGGCACAGTGAGCCTTTCTTGTCAACTCTTAGCTAGCAAGATAGTGAGGAAGAACCACCCTACATAGGTCACTAGGTTCATGGTGGACCTCGCAGGAATGTGTGTGGAGGGCATAGAAATGAACTAGGAAAACTACCTCGTCAACAAATTAGAGAAGGATTGTCGTGAAGCCTAGGACTTAGGATATGAGTTCCATTATAGTCGGATAATCATTTTCATCACATTTGTTGCTTGGTAAATTCCTGAAGGAGCCACTTTCCTAGAGATCAAACCTTTGGAGCCATTGGTCACTCAATTTTCCACCCTATGGTATACCAATGACATGACGAAGCAATGGTAGTCCAATGTCGTCTTTCATGGATATTACTAGCACTTGAAGGTCACCATCGAATCATTCATGCATATGACACTATGTATCCTACACCAGTACCGACCCATAGTGAAGTTTCAACTTGATCCTCACTTCATCTACATCACCGTGCGAAGAGATGAGAACCATGAATAATTGTAGTCATACTACAAGCTGACAGATGACGATATGGAGAAGATTACAAAAGAATGGCCAGAGGAATTTCTTGTACTTTTCATAGATTTATAATTATCTGACATTGACACCATAGGAAGCCCCATAGTTACATGAGTTAAACATGTCAGATAGTCCAATTGGACGAAGAAGACTAAAAAGTAGGCTGAAGTCTAGGACATAGAGAGTGATGAAGAGGAAAATTCTTATGGAGATAACAGGTCTGACTTTCCAGGAGGAGGAGAACATGAAGTAGAAGGACAGAGAGGAGGAGAAGAAAGAGAAGAAGAGAAAGGAGGAGGCAAAGCTACACCACATGAATATCCCCATATTGGAACAGTGACACCACAGAAGGGGAAAGTTTCTTTGAAGAAACCCTCAGCAAGGAAGAAGACACATGCTAATAAGCCATAGTTGGAGGCCACTCTCACCGATGACAACATAATTCTAGTCTACGAAGCTATGGAGGACACCTCTGAAGACATCTTATAATGATATGGAGAGAAGAAGGAGGAGTTATATGGAAGGATTGAGAAAGAATTTAAGGAAGTGCAGCAAGTTGTTTGTTTGGCACGCATAGTACCTACTGTGTCGACTATGCCTTCCTCATCACAGAGTGCAGAATTGGGGGATATACCAGCGCAATTGAGAAGGATTGCGGATGAAACATAATCTTGGTTCCAAAGAGCTCAGGAAGCGAAAGAGAAGGTTACAAAATCATTGCAAAAGGAGAAAGAATAAGTCCTAGTAAAATTAGGAGCAATGTAGGACAGGGTAGCTTCCCATAAAAGATACAAAGCAGAGCTTTAGGCGAAGTTTCAGGAGGGAAAATCCCAACTACATAGGGAAAAATATTAGTTTCTCACAGAACATGTCATGGTAAAAGAAGTAGTAAGTAAATAATGTTGCTCTATGCCAGGCTTGGTATAGGAGGAGCAAGAGTCTGTCGAAGCTCACGTAGTGAAGCTCATAGAGACCCTCCAGAAGCTTCAGGCTAGGATAACAGAATTGGATTCCCAAACAATGTCGATCACCCCGCATGGGGTGCGTAACCAGAGGGGGGAGACCGCTAAGAACACAGTAGAAAAAATAAAAGCCCTTGCTTCAACATCCAAATAGTTCAGCGACAGAAGCACCCCAACATATGGATGCCTCTCCAAGGATCCAGAGCTAAAGAAGCTATAAGCGTAGTAACAGGAGGTGTAACAATAAGAAATTTTGTTGCAGGTGTAGATGAAGCTACTCACCAAAGTGGAAAGAATGAAGAGATCCCAGGAGAAACGAACAATACAGAAGCAGATCACTTCCCTCCAGAGTAAGGCAATGGAAGTAACACAAAATATACAACCTATGTAGGATGAAGCCTGCAAGGTGTTCAAATATATTGATGTACAGGGCTCATAAATATATTAAGTGATTGCAGTAGTAGAATAATGCCTGGAAGGGCCTGTTACAGAGAAAACAATCCAGGATATCGCTAAGAAGGAGGCTTAAGTGAAGGAGCAAGTCAAGGTAGCTCAAGTTAAGATCAAGTCTTTCGAAGTAGCATTGTCCAGACCTGAGTGACTCGGGACAAGTCACAGGTGAGTGTTGGGGGCCCGTTGTCCCTCGATCAAGTTTTGAGGAAACCTTGGTTAGATTTGGCCCACTTTTGGACTTCAACACGTTGGTCGAAGAAGGAGTGCTTAGGTGGAGATGAGATCACGGATCTCACCCATTTTTTAGGGTTATGTGGACCTAGTAAAGGGTCCTCTAGGGTTTTGTAATGGGTTTATGGTATGTCATCCCATGGGTTTTTCCCATGTTTAGGCCTTATTGTAAGGGTTTTTAAAAGTATAAATAAAAAAGAATGTACTGTAGAAGAGGAGCTAAGTGCAAGTAGTTTGAGTTCTTTGTGCAAAGGGATGTATGTGCATTAAGGCTTTGTGCTTGATAGAAAGTTGGCTCTATGCATTGACTTAGTTTTAGATGGAGGATCTAGTGACTAGTGCGTATGTCTCTAGTCTTATGTGAAACTCAACTTCATGGCTTAGTGTAGAAGAGTGACTGAATTTAAGATCTCGACAGATAATAAAGAGGTGAAGTGGTTTGTGGATGTAGCCCCACCCTGGGTTGAACCATGTATATCTGGTGTCTCATGGTTTGCTTTGTGTTATGTTGTTTTTTTTATGAATCTTCTTAGTTCTTTGATTATGTTGTGTAATAGATAGATATTTCATTGCTTAAGTGATTTACTTGTGTTATAAGTAAATAAATGATACATTTAACTTATAATGCTAAGTGTTAAGTGCTCAGGGTATATAATCATTCATTTTTACTGCATCAATCTATCTTTGATTGTGTCTTGCGGCGTTAATTAAGCTAAGAAACTAATGCATGTCACTTTCTAAGCGTTAATAGACTATCTGATGAAGTGACCTTATCACAGATCTGTGTCCCAGCCTAGTTACAAACATATGCATCCTGTAACCCCCCCTCACTTCTACCTCGGGTGATACTTTGTGTGCTTTGTAGGTGTTGCTAAAAGGGACGGTAGTAAGGGTTTTTTTGGTGCACTGTTAAGCATTGAACTCTGGGTCTTCCCTTGTGCCAACAATGCTAAATCATTCATCACTTTATTATGAAAGTGACTACCATGATCAGTGACAATATCCTTTAGGATT
>JASDQU010436033.1:15122-33955 GCA_032191745.1 Picea mariana
GGTTTAAACTCTTGATATGAATTGTTCTATACAACGCATGTCACATGGTTAAACACTTGGTATTGGTTTCGATTTGTATGTTTTGGTGTTTAAAATTATGGCATAACTATTGCTTACGCGCGTGGTTTATCCACTTACCAAAGGTTTCAATGGATTGATTGGAATGGCATAGTTTTCAACACATATGTATAATGGGTTGAATAGTTGTAAGTGTCGACGGTTGTACTAAGAGTAATGATTGTTCTGCATGGGCCAAAATAACTTCACTACCCTTGCACACTTTGGCATTAATGCATGTCTCCTTACCAGATTACCCCTGTTGATTTTTGGGCAAATCTCTGAGTTTTGAGTCCTGCGTATACCTTGTCCAAACCCTACCCAAACCCCTGTCCACTATATGTTCTCTCCTGGCTCCTGAAGGGCGAATTGAACAATCATGGTGTTCAGAGTCGGTTTTGGTTTCATTTTTGCTAGAGAAGACTGCTTAAGACTGCCCCCGTAATTGCCCCCAGAGTCACATTTTTGCGTGAGCGATTTTGGGCAAACAGTTTTGAATTAGATCAAATCGTTGAAAACCCAGAACTGTTTTTATCCCCTTTACCTTCATTTCAGGTGGTTTCACCAAAAATTGGTATTTTACAGAGTTCTAGCTCATGTTTTAGAGGTCAATTCTTAGATCTCCTCATTGGCTGAAGGGAACGTTTTGGTCTGTGTGTATTTGTTGAAATGTTTTCTCCAGACCTGGACCACAACAACTCTCTCACTCATCCAGCCATGTTTCATTGCATCCTGTTGAACCCTTGATCAATTCAAAGGGTATTCAACCAGTTTGCCAGCAATTTTTTACATCTACAGGACAAGGAACTGTGCAGGCTTATCACATAAATCTCAGGAGCTTACTGCTATATTCTTAGTAGTGAGGGTGTACTACAGTCTTGTTTTGGAATATGATATACATACAGTGCTTGATTCTGTAACATTAGCCACTACTTTGTGGGTGATTTACATGATACGTTTCAAGTTGAATGTAACACATGACGAAGATTTGGATAGTTTTCAATATATTATGTGGTGATTTCATGTGCTACACTTGCACTTTCTGTCCATCCAACGACATCCCATAATATTGTAAACATGATACTTTGGAAACCGCCCGAGCAGCTGAATTTCAGAGAGGTATGGTACCCTTGTTTTGACAAATCGGGCGTTGCCTGAATAGTTCACACCTCCAGGTAGCTGAGCACGCTTTGTTTCTGTGGAACAATGATTATATTATAAATTTGATGTCACAACACTGATATGCAATATTGCCATTGATTTTCCCTGCTCTGGAGAAAAATGTAAGAAACCACTCGAGTATGCTTGTGAACAATTTGACTTGGAATGGGAGAAAGATGTTGATGGATATGGACCAAGAGATTTTTCAAGAATGCCAGTGTAGGTTCCATGAAGAGGAAACAAAGGCAATACGAACACAAGAGAAGCACGAAATGACATGGCAACGTTTGGAAGCAGTTGTTTCTTCAAAAGATTTGTCTTGCAGGTAAGTTTCTCTTGAGGAGGTCTTTTGGTCGAAAACTGCAAACATAAACAGAGTTTTCGGCCCTTTGTGTTTACCTTGAAGTTGTTGCAGTTTT
This sequence comes from Picea mariana, assembly GCA_032191745.1. Classification (NCBI taxonomy): domain Eukaryota; kingdom Viridiplantae; phylum Streptophyta; class Pinopsida; order Pinales; family Pinaceae; genus Picea; species Picea mariana. The sequence continues at coordinate 16,760 of JASDQU010436033.1, forward strand.
TCCACAGCCTCGAATCATGCAAAATACAAAGATTGTTGAACCATTCACTTCCCATTATGTGTTTGCATTGGGTATTTCAAGGTTTTTCAGCTGTGCACATTGGGTCCTCTAGGTTTTGGATAGTCATGGCTACTTGTTGATTGCTTTGGGCCATGGCTTGTGGCCATCCATGGTACTTTTGGCAGAAATTGTTTAGGCTTTTATTTTGGCATATCTTTCTTTTAAAAGTGTTGTAGGTGGGCAATTGGTGCTGCGGCTTCCTTCAGGAGTGGTGTGATTTCAATCTAATTGTCCTGCTGAAGCTACTATGGAACTGGTGTATGCTTTGGATCCAGTGACAAGATTTTTCATCTTTAATCCTCTACAATCAATTCTAGATAGATTTATTGATATGCAAAACAGATGGATGTAGGATTTTTAACTCTATATGGATGGATTTTGTATATGAGTTGAATTTGTACCAAATATTTATTTGATATTCATTCATAGTTTTTTTTGATTGAAATAGATTCAATTACGATTTTGTTTGTTCTAAATTAGCATAGAAGTTTTGGGTTGTTGTGATTTAAATGATTTGCTTTGTTTTTAATTAGTAATCAAATATTTGTTTCAATAATTTGAATATATTTCTGTTAGTTTTAATAGATTTAAAACAGTTATGTTCTCAAATTAGAATAGCTACAGAATCGTTTAATTCTGTTAGCTAGTCTTTAGAATTAGATTTTTTATCAATTTCATCTGCAAAATATCCTCTTAACTTGTCCATTTTGACCTCTTGCAGGTACATCTGAATTACATTGGGCATGCTGGACAGTCTAGGAGATATTTGTGTGATTTAGTTTTTATTTTAGGTTCCTAGTTTAGTCAGACTTGGGATATCTTCCCGGATTTTCTGTAAACAGTTTGATAACTTCCACAGGGATGTTTTACCCTGTGGAAGGTCCTTAAATACTTATTATTTTCTTAATAAGGAGGATACTCACTGGTGGGAGAACCAGGCTATGGGTTTCTAATACAAACTGAGACAAGAGTTGATGTTTTGCTACAGCTTTCGCTTTTCAATAAATCAATTTTTTGTTTCAAGTTTATGCATGTCATTAACAATTGATTATAGACTACTTTTTCTATCATAGTCTTTTGCAGAATGATGTGATTTAATTAATATGATCCATGTCTGATTTCTGTCAATACTTAAAAAATACAACAATTACTCTATTCAATTAATGAATGACAGATTTCTCTTCTTCATCAATTGAATTATTTTGTATAAGTCTTTGCATACGGGTTTATCTAACTGTGGAGATTTATAAATCATATGATTGTTGTGATTTTTATGTCTTGTTTGTCCTATAATCATACTTGATGAGCACTGCAGCTATCGTTTACGAGTAGCTCCTAGATAATTCGATGCGGGTTTCCTCCCTCCGATCAACTAAAACAATCATCATACACAGGACAAATCTGGAGCGTTTCTCCAGGTCAGTTTGTGATTTATTTTTGTTAATTTCTTTAGTATATTATTAGTATTTTAGTTAGATATATTTGTAGTTTAGTTATTTTTCATTTTATTTCTGATCATAAAATTATAAAATCAACAAAAATTTCTTTCTCTATCTTAGGGCAGAATGCAAATGAGTTTTTCAGGTTTTATTCAAATCTGCAAATTGTAGATATTGTACATTTTGTTAATAAGTTATATTTCCGTTGGTAGTTATATATTTAATTAGTTAGAGTTAGTATAGTATTAGATAGTAGATTGTATATAGAATAGTTAGTTTAGTTTATTAGTCTGTTTTATTTCGTTTTAGTTAGATTAGTTTAGTTTGTTTTAATAGTTAGTTTATAGTAGTTTTTATTTTTGTTTCTTAGGACCTTAGATCGGCTAACAGAGCCGCTAAACCTGTTAGGGTGGTTCATTCCAAATGGCTTGGGTTATTAGACAACCCCAGACCAGTTCCACTCTCTCAGTTGACGGACGGTCGATTTCGCCTGTCAACACTCATATATGTTACAATGTGTACAATGATGAAATGTATTTTATTTACATTAGCTATGTGACAAATGCCAATCTAAAACATAATTAGCATATTCATCGGATACATAAGTAGAACTTCTAGGTATGTGATTATAAGTAATAAAATCAAAGTATCGTTCCAAAATTCGTACTCATAGGAATCGTCGTAGTAGAGTAGGAATTCACACATGGTAACTGATGTTTAATTGACATATGACGAAGTAAGAGTCGAGGCGAACATATAAATACCGAACACTATGTGAAATGGCATCACGCAAAAGCTATATAACGATTCTATACTCAGCCACATTATTCATTTATGGCTCTAGACAAACACCACCTGAAAACACCAGTTGACCCTCGAGTGAGTAAATGACCCATGCAGAAAAAGTTGTGTTCCATGTATGATGACTAGCACCATTTGCAAATCCTAATTAAACTAAAAACTCCATTGACATATTCCAACCAAAGGAAAACCTAATAAGAAATTTGTTGACACAAAGGAAAAGATATATATACACTAAGATACACTAGTATACAAAGATTCATGCCCAAGATTGAGGGCTCAAGCGTAATATATTTTAAGGTAGAGCCCATTTTTGGGCTCATCCATCATATTCCTTTCATAATCCTCTAATTCATAGGATCATTTTTCTAAAACACATCACACGATATAAGGACCATGCCACATGGGGTTGAACTTGCCTGCCCCCAACGGTTCTTTGACTTGGTCATATAGGAGGACCAAGTCACCCTTAGCATACTTTCAAGGAAAAACATACCTATCATAATGAATATTAAGATGTCTTTTATTCTCTTTATCATCATAGAGGCATCTAGACACTGCTCATCTAGACGCTCTAGGTGCACGAGGCATTATTCAAGATTAGATGTGTCAGGTAGGAGCGCAATTGCCATTTTAAGGGAACGGGTTTCAAACTCAATTGGAAGGATCAAATCCAAACCATGTACTAACTGAAAAGGAGAAAAAATAATGGAAGTCTTAACCGAGGTTCGATATTCCCAAAGCACAGGGTAAAGCATTAGATGACAGTTAGGTTTACTCTAGCTGACCGTTTTTTGCAAAACGGTCTTGAGAGATTTATTCACTGCCTCTACTTTTCCATTTTCCTGGGGATAGTAAGGGGAAGAATGACCATGCTTAAACCCCAATTTTTATGCTTGTTTTCCCTCAACCAAATTTTGAGGAAACCTTGGTCAGATTTGAACCACTTTTGGACTTCGACATGTTGTTTGAAGAAGAAGAGCCCAGGAGGAGTTCAGATTGTGGATCTCACCCAATTTTTAGGGTTATGTGGACCTAGTAAAGGGTCCTCTAGGGTTTTGTAACATGTTTATGGGATGTCGGCCTATGGGGTTTTCCCATGTTTAGACCTTATTGTAAGGTTTTGTAAAAGTATAAATAAAGAATAATTTATTGTAGAAGAGGACTGAAGTGAAAGTAGTTAGATTTTCTTTGTGTAAAGGGATGTATGTGCATTAAGGCTTTGTTCTCAATAGAAAGTTGTCTCTGTGCATTGACTTATTTTTGGAAGGAGGATGTAGTTTTTAGTGCACATATATCTAGTCTTATGTGAATCTTGACTCTGTGTCTTAGTGCACAACAATGACTGAATGTAATATCTTGGCAGATAATAAAGGGGTGAAGTGGTTTGTGGGCGTAGCCCAACCCTGGGGTGAACCACATATATCTGGTGTCTCATGGTTTGATTTTTTCTATGTTATTTATGATATGAATCTACTTAGTGCTTTGATTATGTTGTGTAATAGATATATCTTTCATTGCTTAAGTGCTTTACTTGTGTTACGGTTAAATGAATGCTAGATTTAACTTATAATTCTAAGTGATAAGTGCTCAGGGTATATAATCAATCATTGTTACTGCGCTGATCTATCTTTGATTATGTCTTGCAATGTTAATTAAGATAAGAAACTAATGCATGTCACTTCCTAAGCATTAATAGACTATCTGGTGAAGTTATCTTATCATAGATCTATTCCCAGCATGGTTATAGACATATGCATCCTATAACCCCCGCTCGCTTCTACCTCGGGTGAGACTTCGCCTGCTTCGCAGGTGTTGCTGAAAGGGCCAGTATTCGGGGTTTTGTTGGTGTGTTGTTAAGAGTTGAACCCTGGGTCTTCCCCTATGCCAAAAAATGGTTTCGTTGTTGGGACCTAAAACTGTGATTGTTGGTAACAAAAGTAAATAAAGAGAGATGCTTTGTGCATAGATCTGTTGCTGAAGTGCATAGTACTCTACTTGAATTGCAAAGCTTTGTGCTAAGAAGGTAATTTGATATAGAGAAAAGAGGTAAGATCCTAAAAGAGGTAGGCTTTGTTGTTTGGTAAGATAAATATAAGTGAAAATTTTTGTTTTGAAAGCATGAACTTACAGATGTTTGATAGATTATGTCCTAGTTTGAAGGCTAGGGTGCAGTTGAAAGAAAGAATGGATTTGAGTAAATTTATTGGAAATGAAGAAATATATGTTATTCCTATGCATAGAAAGATTTTTTGGACTAATAAGTGGATGCGGGAACCTAGAAAGAATTTTTGCAGATTGCAGGTCCAACACTATGATCCTAGGGAAGTGCACAGTACAAAAAAGGTTGGGGAATATTTAAAAGAAAAATAGGATTGAATTTTTGTTATAACTACAGAAGGTCGGGACATCTTGCTAAGGAATTTCCTAGAGGAGGTACTATTTGTCTTTGTTTTAAGGTTGTTGGTGATGAGGTTGAGGATTGTCCAAGGATTATTGCTAAAATTGAAGGGATGAACATTAGACAAGAAAACTATGAAGAAATTCAAGAGACTAAGGGCATGGTATAAAGTCATAAAGAGAAAGGGTCAGAGGAAGTTTAGACTATGTTATTACAGTTAAAAGAAATGATCAATGTTCATAAAGATGTCAGTTTACCAGAACTATTGAAATAAAAACAACGCATAAGTACAAGAATAGAAAAATTCGACATAGACTATGTCTTGGATGAAGAAACACAAGTGAATATTATGACTGTAGAAACTTGGGAAATTTTGGGAAAGCCTATTGTGGTACCTTCTTTAGGAAGGGTAGGCTTGTTTAAGGGTAAGATTATAAATTTATGTGGAAGAGTAACTAATGTACCTATCATTTTTTGGAACATCAACTGAAGAAGAATTTGAAGTCATTCAGTTTGTTGGGGACAACACCCCTTTCCTGATTTTGATAGGTAAAAATTTAATTGAGAAGGATCATATTAGAAGGAGAGAAGAGGAAAAAGATACAAAAAATAAAAAGAAAGAATTAAGGGATTTCATAGCTAGGAAAATAGACCAACTAATAGAAGAACAAGAGGATAAGTCGAAGCAACAGAACAAAGTAATAATGCAGGAGGGAAAAATATAAAAAGAATTAGATATCAAGGTTGAAATAATGAAAGAATAATTGAAGGACCTATATATTCAAGAAATAAGTATGCCCACTCAGGAAATGCTAATAAAAGGGATATTAAATTTAGAATATTTGAAGGTACCTCAACAATGCAAAGCCACTACGATAGGGGAAGATAAGAATAAATATGGAAAGAGGATTCTAGAAACAGTTAGAGAGACTCAGATAACAGGAAATAAAGAAAGGAGGCTCAATAAAAAGAAAGCTAAGTTTGAAAAGTTGCAATAAGTTACAGAAACTAGATGGAAGACTTCGTAGATTGGAACCTCACAGGAGGCAGGCTCACAGAATTTGAACCTCGTTGGAACAACAGATTTGCACAGAATTGGAATTCACCCTAGCGAAGTTATATGACCATTGGATGCACCCTGGCCATTAGAATGATGCTCTGGAATGGTTAGAAAATGCATTTATGGGCTTATGGACCACTTTTGGACATTGAGACTGCGCCATAATGAATAGATTTACATTGATGGAAGCATTTCCTGGCCATTGGAAGATCCGTGGCGATACCCCATTTATTTAACTCGTCAATCATTGCCCTGGGAACATTTTTTTCGACCCATGATTGACTAATATTAGTAGAGGATTGTCCAAGTGTCAAGTTGTGCTATCTAAAACTAGACCCTGACTGCTCATTTTTCTACCCCGCTTGTCTGTTAAAACATAGAATGTCGGGTGAACCTAGAGAATTGGAGAAGTCTGTAGAGGAAGTTATTAAGAAGCTAATGGATGAAAAATAGATATTTGAAGGTATCAAAGAGTCATTGACTAGGGGACTGCAGGCTTCCCCTTCAACCAGACGTCGTTCTGAACGTGTCAACCCTATAACTAAACAATGAAGTAATCACTGCGACGATCTAGCTAATGCAAAGCAGATCCCGTTGATCCTACCTAATTATATTCTGCATCTAGGTGACATTGTTAACTGTGACACTATCCCTTGATATTTTGAGTACTTTGTCTTCACTGCGTACATTTCGAAAGGAATTCGCATAGTCGGGAGTCAGTTAAAACAGATACCAATGTTGAAGAACAACGAATTAAACTTATGAGACCAGAAGAAATACACCATGTTAGCCCCTCACCAGTACTTAATTAAGAAAACTAGAAAGAAACCTCACCTTGTCTCATAGACATGGATTAAGGGGTTGGAGCAATCCATCGTATTGAACATGATGTAGATCCCACATTTTGGCCACCACCAGGAGGTTAACACTTGTGTTAAACTCCTTCTGTCGTGATATCATGGCGGATATATATGGCTAGACAGAAGGATTACAGTGGATCCGACACTGATCCACCAGATCACTGACTCAAGTATGAAGGGTCCTGACCCACAACAGTTTTATCCAGGGAAGGCCTCAGATCATTTGTTAGCACAACGCATCAAAGAATCTTACAAAGAGGTAGAAAAAGAAAAGTGAGTTTACAAGGTAGCCTCTATACAGGATGGCACAGTGAGCCTTTCTTGTCAACTCTTAGCTAGCAAGATAGTGAGGAAGAACCACCCCACATAGGTCACTAGGTTTGTGGTGGACCTCGCAAGAATGTGTGTGGAGGGCATGGAAATGAACTGGGAAAACTACCTCGTCAACAAATTAGAGAAGGATTGTCATGAAGCCTAGAACTTAGGATATGAGTTCCATTATAGTCGGTTTATCATTTTCATCACATTTGTTGCTTGGTAAATTCCTGAAGGAGCCACTTTCCTAGAGATCAAACCTTTGGAGCCATTGGTCGCTCGATTTTCCACCCTATGGTATACCAATGACATGACGAAGCAATGGTAGTCCAATGTCATCTTTCATGGATATTACTAGTAGTTGAAGGTCACCATCGAATCATTCATGCATATGACACTATGTATCCTACACCAGTACCGACCCATAGTGAAGTTTAAACTTGATCCTCACTTCATCTACATCACCGTGCGAAGAGATGAGAACCATGAATAATTGTAGTCATGCTACAAGCTGATAGATGATGATATGGAGAAGATTACAAAAGAATGGCCAGAGGAATTTCTTGTACTTGTCATAGATTTATAATTATCCAACATTGACACCATAAGAAGCCCCATAGTTACACGAGTTAAACATGTCATATAGTCTAATCGGACGAAGAAGACTAAAAAGTAGGCTGAAGTCTAGGACATAGAGAGTGATGAAGAGGAAAATTCTTATGGAGATAACAGGTCTGACTTGCCAGGAGGAGGAGAACATGAAGTAGAAGTACAGGGAGGAGGAGAAGAAAGAGAAGAAGAGAAAGGAGGAGGAGAAGCTACACCACCTGAATATCCCCATATTGGAACAGTGACACCACAGAAGAGGAAAGTTTCTTTGAAGAAACCCTCAGCAAGGAAGAAGACACATGATAATAAGCCATAGTTGGAGGCCACTCTCATCGATGACGACATAATTCTAGTCTACGAAGCTATGGAGGACACCTCTGAAGACATATTATAATGATATGGAGAGAAGAAGGAGGAGTTATATGGAAGGATTGAGAAAGAATTTAAGGAAGTGCAACAAGTTGTTTGTTTGGCATGCACAGTACCTACTGTGTCGACTACACCTTCCTCATCACAGACTGTAGAATTGGGGGATATACCAGCCCAATTGAGAAGGATTGCGGATGAAACATAATCTTGGTTCCAGAGAGCTCAGGAAGCGAAAGAGAAGGTTACAAAATCATTGAAAAAGGAGAAAGAATAAGTCCTAGTAAAATTAGGAGCAACGTAGGACAGGGTAGCTTCCCATAAAAGATACAAAGCAGAGCTTTAGGCGAAGTTTCAGGAGGGAAAATCCTAGCTACATAGGGAAAAATATTAGTTTCTCACAGAACATGTCATGGTAAAAGAAGCAGTAAGTAAATAATGTCGCTCTATGCCAGGCTTGGTATAGGAGGAGCAAGAGTCTGTCGAAGCTCACGTAGTGAAGCTCACAGAGACCCTCCAGAAGCTTCAGGCTAGGATAGCAGAATTGGATGCCCAAACAATGTCGATCACCCCGCAGGGGGTGCGTAACTAGAGGGAGGAGACCACTAAGAACACAGTAGAAAAAATAAAATCCCTTGCTTCAACATGCAAATAGTTCAGCGACAGAAGCACCCCAACATATGGATGCCTCTTCAAGGATCCAGAGCTAAAGAAGCTATAAGCATAGTAACAGGAGGCGCAACAATAAGAAATTTTGTTGTAGGCATAGATGAAGCTACTCACCAAAGTGGGAAGAATGAAGAGATCCCAGGAGCAACGAACAGTACAGAAGCAGATCACTTCCCTCCAGAGTAAGGTAATGGAAGTAACACAAAATATACAACCTATGTAGGATGAAGCCTGCAAGGTGTTCAAATATATTGATGTACAGGGCTCATAAATAGATCAAGTGATTGCAGCAGTAGATTAATGCCTGGAAGGGCCTGTTACAGAGAAAACAATCCAGGAGATCGCTAAGAAGGAGGCTCAGGTGAAGGAGCAAGTCAAGGTAGCTCAAGTTAAGATCAAGTCTTTCAAAGCAGCATTGTCTAGACTTGAGTGACTCGGGACAAGTCACAGGTGAGTGTTGGGGGCCTGTTGTCCCTTGACCAAGTTTTGAGGAAACCTTGGTTAGATTTGGCCCACTTTTGGACTTCGACACGTTGGTCGAAGAAGGAGTGCTTAGGCGGAGATGAGATCATGGATCTCACCCATTTTTTAGGGTTATGTGGACCTATTAAAGGGTCCTCTAGTGTTTTTTAATGGGTTTATGGGATGTCAGCCCATGGGTTTTTCCCATGTTTAGGCCTTATTGTAAGGGTTTTTAAAAGTATAAATAAAAAAGAATGTACTGTAGAAGAGGAGATAAGTGCAAGTAGTTTGAGTTCTTTGTGCAAAGGGATGTATGTGCATTAAGGCTTTGTGCTTGATAGAAAGTTGGCTCTATGCATTGACTTAGTTTTGGATGGAGGATCTAGTGACTAGTGCATATGTCTCTAGTATTATGTGAAACTCAACTTCATGGCTTAGTGTGGAAGAGTGACTGAATTTAAGATCTCGACAGATAATAAAGAGGCGAAGTGGTTTGTGGATGTAGCCCCACCCTGGGTTGAACCATGTATATCTGGTGTCTCATGGTTTGCTTTGTGTTATGTTGTTTTTGTTATGAATCTTCTTAGTTATTTTATTATGTTGTGTAATAGATAGATATTTCATTGCTTAAGTGATTTACCTGTGTTATAAGTAAATGAATGCTACATTTAACTTATAATTCTAAGTGTTAAGTGCTCAGGGTATATAATCATTCATTTTTACTGCATCAATCTATCTTTGATTGTGTCTTGCGGTGTTAATTAAGCTAAGAAACTAATGCATGTCACTTTCTAAGCATTAATAGACTATCTGATGAAGTGATCTTATCACAGATCTGTGTCCCAGCCTAGTTACAAACATATGCGTCCTGTAACCCCCCCTCACTTCTATCTCGGGTGAAACTTTGTGTGCTTTGTAGGTGTTGCTAAAAGGGACGGTAGTAAGGGTTTTTTTGGTGCACTGTTAAGCATTGAACTCTGGGTCTTCCCTTGTGCCAACAATGCTAAATCATTCATCACTTTATTATGAAAGTGACTACCATGATCAGTGACAATATCCTTTAGGATTATGAACTGAGATACAATTTGGTTGAATATGAAGAATGTTGTTTCCTTACCATCAGATTTAATAGTAGGGATGGCCTCAACCCATTTAGTGAAGTAATCCACATACATGATAATATGTTCATGCCCCCCATCCAAATCTAGGTTATAGTCCATAAAATCAACCCCCAACTTGGTGAAGGGAATCAAGGTGATGACTAGGTGGAGAAGGGATAGATTTGAGTACAATTTATGAGGAAACACTTAGCAAGGGTGACACTTCTTGACCGCTCCAACACAATCTTTAAAAATTGACAGCCAAAAATAACCAACTCACAATATTTTTTGGGATTTCACAAGCCCAGATAGATGACCTCCATAGACCCCATTGTGACATTCATTAAGAATGAAATCATACTCCTCGTGTGTCAGGAAACGACGCAAAATATTATATAATCCTGGATTATACAAAGTGTTGTCGATGATAAGTTAGTTTTTAGCTTTATGCCATATACGTCAATAATCGTCTTTCGACATATGTTGAGAGAACTTCAAGGTTTGAATATAAATTAAAATTTATCCATACCAGGGGTCCTAAGAGGAGATAAGAAAGATATGTTCATCCATGAATGAATCATTATGAATAACATCCTCATCTAGTTGAGGGACGTCTAATATTAACTCGGCAAAAACTAGCAATTTCTTCGACTTCACTGAAGCAAAATCAAGATGAAACTCTTGTAGAATAACAATCCACTTATTTTATTTCCCCCCTATGATATGCCTAGTAAGGATGTATTGAAATGGATTGATATATACAAATACGATAGTTTTTCAAAGTAATATATAATGTCATAATCTTTGAACTGCATGTACGATGGCCAAGGCTAGCTTATTGACATGAGAGTACTTAATTTTATGACCAGCTAAGTTTTGACTAAGATAGTAGACAATGTTCTCATGGAGCTCATCATCTTCTTGAACCAGAACCATACCAATTATCCCTTTGGACGCGATGATATAAAGAAATTAATCTCTACTATAGTCTTGAGGCTTCAACAGAGGCATCGACACCAAGGGTTTCTTAAGAGAAACAAAGGATTCCTAGGCTCATTGATCCCATATAAATGGAGTGTCCTTATTCAAAATATGCACGAAACCCTTGGTTAAATTGGCATAGTTCACTATAAATGAACAAAGAAAATTATCCTTCCCCTGTAAACCTTGAAGTTGTTGAATGTTGGGGGGGGGAGGCAATCGAAGTATTGCCTCAAACTTCATAGGATCCACCATGATCCCATTCTCAGAGACTAATAATCCTGAGAGATGACCAGACTAACCATCTCCCTCTATGCAGATATGGTACTGAATCTCACCTGTCGTGATCTGGTACCAAAGGCCGTACACTATTGTGATCTGGTACCCCATTTGTGCACTGTTCAGATCCAGTACCATCTACCTATTATGATCCGGTACCAATTCAGGAAGTCGTATGTACCAAGTTTAGCTCCAGATTGTAACCAAGACAATTTTTGGATGATTATTGAATCATAAATGTTTTAGCAAGGCTATGTTAGGATAGTTTTTTTTTCCTTCATCCTCATGCACTTCGTGTCATGAGGATGAAGCTTATAATATGTAACCAAATAATTAAATTTAACAATTGACTGATTTTCAAATGATTTCACCTCCTTGTGTTTCATGACTAAGACTGTTTAAATAGTCATGGCAAGGATGGTGGAACAAAGTGGAGAGTTATCATAATACAGATGTGAAGCAACGTTATATATTGCATAACATATTCTGAGTGAAGATTAATAGAAGGATGTCATTTATCTCTATGCCTTGATCGTCTATGATTGAATGTGAGTTGAGTTGTTGGCATAGTTTGATTCTATGTTTTGAAGTTTGAGTAAGAGTAATGTGTGGGTTGAAAACAAGTTTACTATAGACTCCAGTCACTGACCTGTTGAAGCAGCAAGGGCCCACCACCCAACAAAGGTCAGCACCTTCGTATATTAGTATTAGAATTTGCTTTCAATAGTGTGAATGTTAGATTAGTTGAAGCTTTAATTCCTTCAGATGATAACAGTACAGTTTAGACTAGAATTTTAATTATATGATCGTTTAGAGAGCTTTAATCACTATGTTTTTCATATGCTCTATTTTTATGAATTTGATTTTGTTCCATAGGCATGAATGTTGGAAACAGTAATCATACATATTTGAAGGAGAACTAGTGAAGTTTACAACAGCACATTGTGAACCACAACATACTCAGTATATTGACTATTGACCTACCGATACTATGTCTTCATGATTGATGTGTGGTTTCCCTTTCAGAAGTGTGGTTGTATAGTTAATTCTATGGGTCAGATAGCAGATTTGATCTATTAGAAGAACTCCATCTCATACTTGCATGTGCCATAATGGAGTGGATAGGCTCTCTGTGAAAGACATCCAAAGTGCATTTCGATTTGCTAGTTTGTTTTGTTCCGATCATACACAATCTAGAATAGTTCTATACTCATGACATTAGAATTACCTTTCTTACTGGTGTCTTGTAACTCTGTTGATTATGAATCCTAGATTCATAATTAATGAGTGCATTATACTAAACTTATAAGCAGCACAACATTTTGGCACCATTGTTGGGGAGTTGCAAATGGTAGGAAGTAATTTTTAGCTTAGATTGTTTGCATAAATTTTGAATGCTTTTAAAGGCTTCTTGAGGGAGGAGGATAAAACGTTTAAGACGTGAGTGAAGAGCCACATGGCCACTAGAGTGGGGTTCTCTAAAACCAGGTTGCCTTCTGACCTTCTAGATAGAATTAGGATTTCAATTCAGTTAAGAATCAAATTTTCATTTTATGCATAGATATAGAGATAACAAGGGTAGATTTGTAAGCTCTAAATATTCAAAAACAACCCCCACCACTAATCCAACTGACACTGGTGTAGGAAAAATTCCACCAGGAGAAAATTCAAGGGGAGCCAGTGAGGCTCCAGAAGAAGAACCTAAAATGGGAGAATCAACGTTGGGGCAAGCAGAACGTAAATCTGCTTAACATTTGGGAGACATAGAAAATCTAGTTTCTGAACCATCTATCAGTGGAATGGAAAAAGAAGAAGGAAATGCAGCCACAAAGACTGAAACTTTTTGGGTTCCCAATCTTGGATATTTCTAGAACCATCAACATGAAAAATATCCCACTATCATCGTTACCCACTTTCAGATGTATGTCGACTGAAGATCCATATTTATTTTTATTCGAGTTTGACATATTATGTAGAAGCTATAACTACTCAGACGATACCCAAAAACTTAAGGTCTTTCCTTCTACAAAGAAATATTCAGCCTTAAGATGGTTCATGAGCTTAGGAGAAAATACAATCCTCTCTTGGGATCAAATGAACGACACATTTTTACAGAAATACCAAGACTATTGTAAGGATAATGCTAAAAACAACATTTTTAAAATGCAGTAAACATAAGATGAAAGCCTTGAAGATTACTTAGAAAGGTTCTTATACAACTATCAAAAATCAAAACTATTCACCACAGACCCGGCTGTAGTAAGAACTATATTCTTGAAAGGTCTTAGAGATGACTGCATAGAAGTTTTAAACTTGTTGAGTTTAGGAGATGTACACCAAAATCCTTTTGTATAGATTGTAGATTACTGTAGAAGATACTCAAAAGGACAAGCTAAAATAGGCAAAGGACCAAGAGATCCTTTTAGTAGAAATACAAAACAAATCTCAGGGACTGCTACCAAAACTGAGTTAGGAATTGTATTAGAGAACTTTAAAACAAACATCTTGAGCATAATCAGTAATCAATTAGATACTCTAAAACTGAAAAAGAAACAAGAAGAAGAGGCTGCTTTAGCAATATTTTGTCATAGATGTCGAAAGAAGCAGAATGAGAAAGAATGCCCATTAAATGTCATAGAAATTTGTGGCATGTGTACACTAGAACACCCCACATTTTAGTGTCCAACTTTTCTTGAGCTACAAGCCATGTATAGGGGAGGAGGAGTCTCACAAGAACAACCATACCCTTCCAGAAGACCTTGGAGAGCCCAAAATCCCAATACATTTTATGACCCTAATGCACAATATCAACAACAACAATGGGGTCCTTCTCTAATGACCTATCCACAATGTACACCTCAGCAAGCTCAAACTCAACCTTAGAAAGAAGGTTGGAGGGGAACTGTGTATGGAAATTCCTCTTATCCTACATATCCACAGTACCCTGCAAACATTTCCCAATTACTACCTAGATTCAACCCACCACAGATGCAAGCTTTACTCCCACCTCCTATACAAAAACATTTTACAACCCCCTTGAACCCTAACCAACAGCAACAACCACCTATAAATGCCAATCAATAGCAAAACCAAGCTGCCCACAACCCTCTGAAACCAACAATAATCCCTTCACAGCCAATCTCTAACCCCAATAATCAAACCACCCACCCAGTAAAAAATACAAAAGTTCAAACCTTTCCCACCTATGGAATTCAACTATGATCGGGGAAAATTGTAAACCAATCAAATCCTGCAGTAATAATTCTGGAAGAAAATGATAACCATTCTGAGGAAGAAAACATTCAAACCACCCCTGTAGAAGAAGAGACCTCCCCTCCTATTCCAATCTGTACAAGTACCCCAACAAGTTAATCTCCCACCCTACCCCGAAAGACTATTAGTGAAGAAACATAACCTGCCCTTGCACATAGACATAGAAGATGAATTACGAAATGTATATATAAAAATATATCTGCTGCAAGCCATTAAGGATATCCCCATATACGCCAAAATCATAAGGGAAATTTGCATCAAGAAACCAGGAAGGAAGAAGAAGGAACCTCCCCTTGTTTAGGTGGTGGGAGAATTATCTAAATTTATTTCTAAAATGCCATACAAATATAATGACCCTAGAAACCTAGTAGTCACTATTGAAATTAATAGTATTTCTCTACCAAACACACTCATTGATTTGGGTGAAGAAATTAATCTAATTCCTTTTGACACTATGCAAAAGCTCCAAATCAACCAGTTAAGACCAACCCAAACCATGATAGAGTTGGCAGATAAGTCAGTCATTAGCCCTGTAGGAAGTCTAGATGATGTCACAATCACTCTAGCTTCCTGGGAATATCCAATAGACTTTTTAGTCATCTATTCTAAATCATCCTCCAAACTAGGACACCCTGTGGTTCTTGGCCGCCCTTGGTTGGCCATAGCAGATGCCTTTATCAGCTGTCGGTCTGGTGAGATGACTATATCCAATGGCACACATAGCCAAAAACTTGTTCTCTTCCCTCCTACCCAACCGGCATAGGAAATACCTGTTTGGTTAAAAAACCCTTATGGAGAGGAAGATTGCATCAAACCCCTATTAACACTTGAACAAGTAAGAGGAATGCAAGAAAAATCAGATGAACAAGTCTTAAGTTTATTTTTGGCCAACACAAATTGCATTGAATACTCGAGGTCTTTTGCAGAATTGACACATATTTTCAGTTTCGAATTTCAACAAACTTGGCACCCTGATATCACTCAATTATATACTTTATCACCAGCTTCCTCAAAGAAGGAAGAAACTACTGAACTTGTAGGAAAACCTTTGTATATCAACTCTAGTTTGGAACCAGAACAAAAGATGCAAGTAAATGAAATGCTCCAAAGACAATTTGATGCCTTTGCATGGGATTATGCAGACATGAAAGGCATTCACCCTGACACATGCACACATCATATCTACACTAATGACCAAATAAGACCAGTTAGACAGCCTCAGTGAAGGATGAATTAGCCCTTAAAGATATTGTCAAAGACGAATTACAAAAACTCCTTCAAACCAATCTCATATACCCCATTTCAAATAGTCAATGGGTATCTCCACTTGTCATAGTTCCCAAGAAAAATGGTAAGTGGAGGATATGTGTAGACTTCCGAGAGTTAAACAAAGTCACCCATAGTGATTATTTACCCTTACCATTTATTGATCAGGTGTTGGATACCTTGTTCGGAAATAAGTATTTTTCATTCTTGGATGTGTTTAGTGGTTATAACCAAATACAAATAGCACCCGAAGACCAGGAGAAGACCACTTTCACCTGCCCATGGGGCACCTATTCTTATAGGGTGCTCCCTTTTGGACTTTGCAATGCCCCTGCCACTTTTCAAAGGGTTTTCCTAGCCATTTTCTTTGACTTGACCAATGATTGTGTGGAAGTCTACATAAATGACTTTACAATCCATGGACAAGACTTCCAACAAGCTTTGACCAGTCTAGAAAAAGTCTTGATTAGGTGTAAGGAAACTAACCTTTCCTTAAGCAATGAAAAGTAAAAAATGATGCTTACTAAAGGTATTGTTTTGGGACATCACATTTCTAGTTCTAGAATGAGAGTTGATCCGGCAAAATTTTATATTATTACACAAATCAGAATACCTTCCTCACAAAAGGAAGTTCACATCTTTTTAGGGCATGCTGGATACTATAGAAGATTCATTCCGAATTTTACAAGCTTAGCTACCCCTTTATTCAAGTTATTATCTAAAGAAGCTGAATTTAAGTTGGATGATGAATGCCAAATAGCTTTTGAAATTCTAAAACAGAAATTGTCAACTACCACTGTATTAAGAGGATCAAATTGGTCCCTTCCTTTTCATATCTGTACCGATGCCTCAAACAAATCCCTTGGGGCAGTTCTTGGACAAAGAAAAAATCAAATGCCCTATTCTATTTACTTTGTCAGTAAAAATCTATCTCCAGCTGAAGTTAATTATATGGTCACAGAAAAAGAATTGCTAGTTGTAGTCCATGCTATCAATAAATTTAGACACTATATTACAAGATATCAAGCTTTTGTTCACACTGATCATCCAGCCATCAAATTCTTAATGAACAAACCTGTAACAAATCCTAGAGTTACAAGATGGCTATTATTATTACAAGAGTTTAATATCAACATTATTGATAGATCTGGTAAGGATAATCTTGTGGCTGATTTCTTATCTAGAATGATTCATCTAGGAGATAACGCACCAGTAGAAGATAACTTTCCTGATGAAAATTTGTTTTCTATTTCTA